>JAZGTI010012829.1:0-15368 GCA_036877585.1 Botia kubotai
TATATATTTCAGTAAACCCAAGCACACACATAACACACACACACAGATAAATGAATAGGTTTATGTCAGCCAGTGTTTGCGTGTTAATTGTGTGTCTGTCTATGTTTGGGGACACACCCCTCCCATATATTTGAGTGTAATCAAAGCAGATACTCCAAACAGAAGCAGAACATAATTACATGCTTTTATTTCATCCTAACGACATTGTAGCTGTACATTTTGAATAGATTCTGGATGATTAGTAGGGGCATATTGAGTTAAAGCAGGTTTATGTGATACTGTTTGCGTTCTGAAGATGTTCTCTGACACTGGTTTTTATGACACTGACAACAAACAGGGGATGAGGGTTTTTATATAAGGAGTATATATTTGTGTAGATTTATGTATATAAAGTTTTATTTGTGAATTAGTATGTTTTGTACAAATTGAAGTCATTTTGGCCCATCACATCTACTACACAATAGGAACACAATGTCGATAGCGGATGTTGATTCGTGCCAATTGTGTATCGAGTTGCGCATGGCAGAACATCTCTCTGCACCTTAATCGGCTGACATTAGCACTACAATTGCAGATATGAAATATAATCAATGTCAGATTATTTGTGATAACCTTTGAGTTTAAGAGACTATTTTATTCCTGTTTGCATATCTGCATCATTGATCAGCCGTGCCTCGCTAGCCCATGCAGTACAGGTGTTTCTCAATTACAGCATGTAAATGCTTGTAATTTTAGAGGCTTGTTTATCATTGTTTATCAAGTGTTAGCCAGCATGGTGAAGGAGTGATTTTTTTTTTTTTAAATAACTGCAGCTATTTTAAGAGGCTTTGGTTAGGCCACAGTGACTCTGTGTACCAGGGATGATGTGTTCTCGACCTTCTGTCCTATGTCCATTATTTTCTCTTTCTTTATCCTTGTCGTCTCCACTCTAGCATGTCTTTCTTTTTGACTCATGGTTCTTTGTGACTTCTAAGATTTTCTTTCTCTCACCTCAGCTGTTTTCCTTTAGCTGTCTTTAAAGTATTTTCTGTAAATCCATGCTCCCACACTAATAAAGAATTGACAAGGTTATTTCTTTTAGTTACAGTAATAATAAAATGTTTTATAAAAGAAATACTAACTTTGTAATGTTTACCCGAATTAATAAAAGAGACATTAAAAGTCTCTCCCAACCTCTGATTTCCAATGTCTGTCCTCAATTTCCTTTTCCAATTTCCTTTTCCTGTGCCATCTTTATGACCTGCTGTTGGCTCTCTCCTGCTCTCTCTCTGTCTGCTTTTTTTTCAGACTGCCCTGCAGACTGATGTGCTGTCATCCTTGGGCTAAATTAGGTGAGAGAGTGCAGAGACAGGCTGAGTATGTGTGTGATGGTTTGGATGCAGGTCTAATAAAGCACTTCTGTCTGTGTACCTGCTGTCTGTCTCTGTGTTAACTCTTCATTTGAAGCTCAGGGACACTGTGTCTGTCATCAGTCTGACTCACGTCAACTAGAGGTTGTCTCTGAGCAGCCAGACAGTTCAAGTGTTCACAGTAAAGGTAAAGTGTGAAATTTTGTGCCATTAGCGTCGCCAAAGGAATCTAAAAAATAATGACTGTTTTCAGACAGGTTCTCGTTAAACTTCCTCTGCCTTTCATTGGTCGAAATAATAGATAGCTCTGCCCCAAACTCACACCATTGTCTGAGCCACTGCTGCTGTGCCAGGGAATCAACATACGATTAGATTATCTTTCTTATTGTTGTCTCACTCACTTGCTCAAATCTTTCTACTCCTTTGTGTTGTTGTTTTTTATTTAAACATTACAGGTTTTTGTAGCTCACCTGTGTTTACATTGTTAGTTGGCTCTCTATTTGTATTCTTAGCAAAGACAGCACAACAAAATGAATTTGTCTGCACATGACCTTCATTTGGAGGTGGAGAGTGGAGCATTCTGGGAATAACATGTTGGCATTGTCTGATATTTTATAGTGAGATTTGTCTTGACTCATCTTGTTGTGGGATTTAGGCATTTGTCTGTTTGTGACAGTCTCCATTCGAGCAAGATAGATAGATGACCTCATATTTTTTTTTTGTCCTTCTGTTGCTGGTTTTGCTGCATCTGTCATTTCTAACAGAGAATTTGCCAGTGTGTGAGGCTGAAATATGCCATGTCAGAAGAGGAAAGTGAGCAGCATGCTTCCAGCCCTCTTCACTACCTACCTGTCTGCCGCTTCCTGTTCAGAGGAGATGTCTATGCAGAGTTATATGTGTTTCCCCCCGGTCTCTGTAAACTCAATAGACTTTGTCTCCCGGCTAGGCTGAGTGGATAGTTTTACCTAACCATCCTCCCTTCACCCCAATGCACCATCAGCATAACAGCGCTCTGTAAAGACTGGCAGGAGAGAGAGACAGAGAGAGAGACTTCGGTCCAGGCAGGCGGCGCCAACATTATTGGCTGCCTTAATTGTGGACAGAAAATCTGGGAGTCAAGTGTCCCATGTTACCCCCGTGGGATGATGTCTGACAAATATGGGCATTGTGAGAAGGGGAGGAGCTTGTACTTGCACAGAAACATTTGTGTGAATGTAGTTGCTTGATTTGTTGCTGCTGGCTTATGGTTTGACACACAGTTTGACTGCGGTTAACCAGAAGTGTGACTGACCCATTAAAAGCTTCTAGTGTTGGTCCATTTATTTGCAGACTTGAAAGATATTTCCACCCTCCATGGAAAGCATTTATAAACATTTGGCAATTTGCACTCAGTGTTATCTCTCTTCCTTTCAAAATGAACATGAAACATAAATCCCAGGTATAACATTTTTCCTGAACTATTAAAAGATACTGGTAACTACCATGAGCTCACAGTTATTGTTATATTGGTAACAAGCAACATTTAACTGTTTTGTGATGCACAGTAAAATTACAGAATTTAGCTTAAATACCCTGGAATCCAGTTCAACTTATGGACACTGCCAGGTCTTCAGAACCTGGGTTCATGGTACAGACGTTCGACACACCCACACACCACACAGAGCCTTTAAATTTCCGATGAGGAAGAAAACTGATATTTTAGGTATTTCCTGACGTCACACAAACACACACACACACACACACTCAACATGCATTTGTTTCTTCTAAGCTTGCTCATCTACACACGATCCTCCATGAATTTACTGCTGTGTTCATTTCTGAAGTAAACTGGGAAACTATCTTTATAGCCTGGATAGCTATCCAGCACGCTTCTGCAGCACACATTGATCGGAGTCGCCCTCTGAATTTAGCTGACAGGTGCCGGGCTGATGATTAGGATTTGGTTTCTGTTGCTCGCATGGGTCGTCATATGAAGATAACGAGAACAAGTGCTCCTTTGCCTATTTCATTTACGGTTTACAGTGATGTACAGACTTGTAGTAGTGAAAGACAGTTTTAATAAGTTGGAAATGAGTGGTACTGGTTCAGTGGGTGATTTTTAAATTCTGTTGACACATTTAAATTGAGGTGGATAATGTGGGCATGAAAGTTACATAAGTTTTAATCGGAAACGTGTTACTGTCTGCGGCTATGTTACTATAAAGTTCTTGATATAATCAATGTTAATGTATCAATCAGTCCTTTTGTGTTTGTGTGTGTTAAAGAAATTTCTAGAAATATTTTTCAGTTACTTGTTAATTAGTTCTTTATAAATGTACATTTTGCATGACCAGATTTTTAACTGGCACATGTGATTAAAACACCACTCCTTTCCCAGTGTTCTTTGGCATTGAGCCTTTGTCTTGGCTGGTCGTTTCATTAATGATGTTGGTGCGTTGAGTATTGATGCTCTAAGGGCTGCTGTTGTGAGCCCAGTATTATCTGATGGTCTCATCACTCCAGCTGAACCTGTAGAGTGTATTCAAAACATCTCTGATACGAAATATTAAACCTCATTGAAGTCCCTCGTCTGAGACAGTACAGCGCCCAGGTTTGTTTTCTTTTCAGGCAGTTGCTCCCAGATTTCCTTTGTGTTTGGCAGGTTTGGTGTTCTTTTGAGGTCCTTCTGTTGGACTTTGGCATGTTTTTTCCCATTGGTTTTAAGTTAAAGTTGAAGAATCCACAGCTGCACAAACACCGTGGAGTGATGCACGTGGTAGCAGAGACACACGACTCAGAGCTTTAAAGTTCTGCAGGGTTTGGTTTGGTTCGGTCCGGTCTAGCCTAGCCAATTGTGCATGCCTGCCCTGACAGACCGTGCCTTATTGCTGAAGAGGAAAAAGAAGTGACAGTTTTTGTGTTAAAAGACACTTAGTAATAGTAATAGAATTTCTTGTGTAAATCATGTATAGTGTTCAGTACTATATTCAACCTAATAGGAACGGAATAACAATAACTATTTCAAAGAAACAACTCCTTCACAAATTGATCATCCCTAGAGGCCTAGTATTTTTAAAGGTCAGTTTAGTATATATATCAAAGCAGGCAAGTCAAAATAAATGTTCTTATTGGCTCCAGAGATGCAAGACGCTGAGAGGTCTTGAAAATATGACAGAACTCTGGTCCAGATATTAATGGTCTCATTTTCTGTTTTAACACCCCTGTTGAATTTCCTGTCTCTGAGGAGAATTAAAGAGAGGTTATGGAGGGGCCAGTCAAGATATCTTACTTCCGACAGCTACAGTGCAATTGTTCAATTACTTTCAAATAAATTTCTTTTAAACAACACCACATGCAGTGTGTAAGTGCTGTTTAAATTTGGAATATTTAAGCTTTGACAGACTTCATGACTCAATCCTCAGCTCACGATAAGAAGGTCAAAGGTCGTCTTGGCTAGAGTGACACAGGAAACGTCTCCTCTTACACCCCTGAGGAAAGGGAGAGAGAAAACGAGATGAAAAATGAAATGAAACATCAAGTCTGACACATTCTGGTCATTGTTGATTTTTTTTCTTTGTGATTACTGGCTTGTTCTGTCACAGGTTGGAAGATGATATTGTTTGGTGGAGCTTTTCTTCTCAGAAAAATGCCTGATTTAAAAAAGTTCCTACCTATTACAACCTGGTTGTCTTTGTCTGATTTGTTTATTGTGCACAAAATGGGGCAGTAATTAAAGAAGTTTACATATTTTGGGTAGTGATAGGTTTTTATATTTTAAGTTGTGTCTATTTTAAGTTATATTTTAAGAGCATGCTCATGTAAGTCATATTCACAGATTGCACTTGCCTATTCTTCTCTGGCAGATGATAAAACAGCCAAAAAATCCCATAGATTTATTGAAGGAGAGAACCGAGCAATATAGGGACCAGAATATCAAAGAGATTTGGGAATAATCTCTTTTAACCTAGGCTTTTCAAGTACCACTTAGCAACCACCTAAAATGCCCACCAAAAACCTAGCCATGACCTAGCAACTACATAGCAACAGCATGGCAACCAAAACACCATCATCATGGTGGCGAGATTGCACATAAAAAAGTGGTTTCTTAAGACAATGTAAAAATCTTCTTCATTCATATAATGCATTTGGCCAAACACATTTTGGTAGCATGTCAACAATAAGTTTGTGTCTTTAGCAAAAACCTTGCCGCTTACAGGAAACTCTCCCAACATAGTTATTTTTCCTGCTAGCAGGGAAGGGGATAATGCATTTTAAGACAGACCTGGCTTGCCCTTGCACGTTGGTATTAATTAAGTGCCGTTGTTTAAACAAGGTTAAAGTAATCACTTTTGTCAGAGCCACTTTGGCATGGTTAAAACTTTCTGTTTTTTTACAGAATCTTTGTAATTGGATCAGTAATAGAGAGAGATAGCGGCCAGCTGTGTGTGTGTGTGTGTGTGTGCTTGTCACACATTTGCTTCACAGTTTCACTATAGTTGTTTTTCTAAAGGTGTCGATATCCTCCTTCAGCAAATACTTAGTACAACTTAACACCCATAGTGCCAATGATCTCACCACTACTGAGACTGTTGGGTCTGTTTTACACCTGGAATTAAAGGTGAAGTAATTTCTCACAACACTGCTTTCAGACAGGTTTTCCCTTTCTGTTATTGGTCAAAACTGGTAGTCCCTTCACAAACCTTGCATGATTACTATTGCTGTTTGTTGGAAAAATGTTTTAGGGGAACTGTTTGGCATATAGGGCACAGTGGGATAACCTTTTCACGCCTTTTTTTATTTCAGCAGTCTGGTTACGATGGACCATTTTGAGAAGTGAAAGGGATTCTTTATTTTATTTTGACTTTCTTTTCTTTCTTTATGAAAACCACACTACTTTGTAATGCAAAGGCTGTTTTCTTTAGTGGGGGTGAGATCAGCACTGAGGGGAGGAACAAATTCACCCACTCCTAATAATCAATCTTGATTGACAGGCCCTTTGAGCAGTAAAGTTTAGCCATTCGCTGCAAACAGTCTAGTGGGCGTGACCTTTAACACTCAGGCCACCTGGCTGCCCTGACCCCTCACACCAACGCACAGGCCCCTAGATACCCCAACAACAGTGACTGTTGCTTCCTCTGTGTGTATTCTGCTTTGTTATGAATACATTTGCTTATGTAAATGTCCAGATATAGTTTCCTGGTTTCCTTGGTGAATGAATGAGTGAACAGAACATGTGCAGTTCTAAACCTCTCATGCTCTGGAAGGCAACATGAAGTCAAAATCTGCCATATTTACTTGAGGTAAACATGAAGTAAAACTCATTTTTCTTCCGTTATTAAAACAAGACCTAAAATGAAGGAAATACTTGATTTTATTCTAATTATTTTGTTGAATGTGTGATGTTACCTTTTTCTTCATGATAACGTGCACTGATGAATCTTTCTTAGGAGTCAAAGTAAAAAAAAAAAACAAGAACAGTTTTGTTTTTTACTTTAAATTTAATACATTTTTCTGGCATAATTGTTCTGAGACGCAGAAAGTAATTCTTAATTGTCTCTGTCTCTAAAACCCCTTTAATGCTAAGGTAACAAAAGCTGCATAGATTGAGAAAAACAGTGGATAAATAATATTGTAGTCTAAGTTTTTGATCATAAGTTTTTATGATCAAATCAACCCTGATGGATAAAACCAATCCCTGCCCTACATTCTGCAAAATATTTTGTTTCTTTGAAATATGTCAAGTTTAAAAGGTACGCTAGCTTGCTGTAACTAATAGATGTGTGTCAGACTTCACACCGCACCGGTCTCCTTGTCCTTTCCTCACCCTTTTTTCCCAAGTGTCTCTCCCCACATGTATTTCCAAATAGCGTAATACCTTGCGGCCCTCGATGTGCTGTGAATTTGTTTTGTCACGTCTTGTAACTGGCCGCTTACTGTGACAATTTAATAGATGAACAAAAAGCCGCAATACTGTAGAGGCAGATTTCATTTCCTATTGGGCTGAAATTGGGTTGTTATGTCAGACAGAATAAAGTCATCTCTTTGGTTTGTGATAATAAAGTGGCCACGGCGGCAATATGAACCACACAGCTGCTGCTGCTGCATGTCCTGACTCACCCATGTGATCCTTTTTATGTTCGTTTGTTTCCTTTGTACAGTTGCCCATTATTAATTTAATGTTATGTAAAAGGAATTCTTTAAGACAAGCATTATGGTTACTATTGCTCATACATGGGGTTTGGAATTTGAACGTGCACCTAACCTGAACTAACTCATTCCACACTTTGCCCTGCCAACCACCCATAGCATCTTAGCATCATGGCTGCAATGAGAAAATGAGAAAAATGAATGAGATTGTTGCAAGCCACGTTCAAACCTGTATTGCTCAAATAAGCACCAAAGCTTGATATTTTAGAGCATGTGCACAAACTGCTAGCAGTGTCTTTAATGTGTATTCAGCCTGATGTTTCCTCACATTGTTTGTATTGAAAATGATTGTTGCCCATTTGCTAATGATTTTAGTGAGTGTGTGGGAGTGTGTGTGTTTTGTGGTCGACATATGTTTACCTTGACCCCTGTTGCTCTCAATTAATGCTAGCCCATATGTATCCAGGGTAGATAATAGAAACTGCTTGTATGTGTGTTAGTCAGGAAATGCATCACATCTGTGCGTGTGCGGAACAGAGGAACTCCACAGGATCTGCCCAGCGTGTCTGCCGTTCTGACCCATGCAGGGTTGATGGGGCGGTAGAGAATTTAATTACATCACTCATAAGGGAGAGAATGGAGCGAGTAGGTGTTGGTAATGGAGTGTTTGAATGTGCACTGTAGATTCAATAACTGTACTCTCACAGGTTAAATTAAAGGAACAAGGTCAGTTGTCCTTAGCCCTCAATGACTGGTTTCTTTTAAAAGTCATCATCACAGTCGTTGAACTCACTGCATGGTACATGGATTGTTCACCGACACCAGATCTCTGTGACTAGCTAATCATAACACATTTTAATTCCATTACATAAAAAAGACTCATTTGCATTCAAAAACAGAGGTCATGGAGTGAAGATAATCCTGAGGTAATTATTGGTAAGGCTAATAAAGTAATTAGCATGTCAGTGAGGTAATATTTGCGCAGAGTATCTATCCTGTTTTTATTGCAGGAATAATAACTGTTCTTTATCTGGTACTCACTGCAAACTGTACCACTGTTGTTTACACTTACTGTTTTTGTCTTTAACAACCATTTTTTTGCTAACCTCTGACAACCTGATACTAATTGAACAAACCCAGCCAATCAGCCAATTGCAGTTCTAAATGGTCTATATGTCTTTTATACCAAAGCCTCCTAAAGGTTAGCCAACATGCCCAATACCCCAATATCATCAAATCTTTGCACAAGTTGTATTTCATTTGACACTTTCTTTCAAATTTGTACACTATGTACGCAACCATCTAGTGTAAGCGCACAACGCACATAGTACATCATTTGAAACGCAGCTCGTGTTTCATTTACAGTCTCCTGTATGATTGCCATGTTTATGTAATGGTTTCCTGTAATGGTTTTCTTCATAAACAGACGGCCGCTGGTGGTGTCTCCATGTGCCGAGCACCGACGCCGGGCCGAGTCACCCTCTTCTTTGTCTTGTGATTGACATGTGGCCCGGTGTGATGCGGCGTGCCAGGCGTGTAGGTAATGAACCGGGAAACACTCCTGAAGGGAGCGCTTGTTACTCCCTGACAGTTAAAGAACCACTCGTTCTGCCAAGGTGTCCAAATAACAGAGCTGATGTATATTTATAAAGCTTGTTAGAGGTGGAGTGAAAGAGAAAATGGAAGAGCGAGAGAAGAAGTGTCTGTTCAGAGAGAGGATCGGAAGGTAGGCATAACGTTTCTCTAGGGTTGGGCTGGACTTCTTAGTGCATTTTTAATGTTTGTGGTTGAGCAAATAGACCTGGTGCTGTTTTCGACCCCATTTGCGAGACATTTTTTTTCCCTGCACGCATCCGTCTGTTTATTTGTCAAGATTCTGGCGCATTGCTTTGTAATGCAAAATAGAAATTTACCATATTGACTTTCTAAAGCATTCAAACAAACAAAACAAATAAATATGAAATAAATGTATATAAAATATAATATTGGTTTTATATGCAATTGCTGTCTTTTCAAACTTTCAAGATCATATAGGCAAGGAAATTCAATATTAATTGCTAATATCTTACCATAATTAATACCTTGCATTTTAAAAATCATAGTGTGTAGGATCTCGCATTAAAGTCTTTTCTGTTACAGTTTAAGGATCTCAGTTCCTCAGCAGTAACGTCAGATGGCTTGTGTCTAATCTGTAGTCCTCATCTCATAACATCATCTCTCAGCATTCAGCACCCAATGCATGATTAGTCTGCCCAATGCATGAGTCAGGAGTGTGGCCTGGCATAAACACCTCTGTGTGTCAAGTTTAGCAAGATGGTGCCAACCCCAGGAGGGGAGCTTTGTTTTCCCTGGTGCGATAGAGCCCTCGCCTAACATCATCATGTTGTTAGCTAGCTTTGTCTCCTCGCTGCAGTCACCATTTTCTTTCCAATGCTTTGGAAAATATTAACAGCAGCTGTGAGATGAGGAGCTAATTCTCCACCACTGTGCCACGGCGCTCACAAGTGTCTCGCAGCCTCACACTGGGTTCACATTGTAAATAGTTTGTTTGTCTTCTTTTTTCTAAAACATATGTCCTGTTCCTCTTTCTCCAGTCAAATATAAGATGGTATTCCTAAATATAAACTTCCTTACGCTACAGTAATAATTTAATTTAATGTAGATTTCCTTCCTTTTTTTCAGATAAATTAGTTTAGTGTAAGTTATGACTTCAGATATGCCAGCTGGCACATTGCAACCTGGGGTAAATTAAGCTAGCACGCAGAGGCTAATTTTTTTCTGAACTTGATGAAACCTGAAACATTGATTGCAAAATATATTATCATAGGCGAGTTAGGTTGTTGTTGTTTGCGGTCTGTTGCACGCAAAACAAACATGCAGACAGTGTTTAGGTAAATAAATATAGATAAAATGGATAATAAAATGATTCTCAAACTCAAAGTTTATCAATCTAATAAAATAGTTCAGAGCAGTTACTGTATTGACATATGACTCACTTTACTGACTGTTCACCTCGCAAGTTTGCCGCTGTAGACACACAGGACCTAAGGAAATGTGTACGAGAGAGGTCAGGGTGGGGCAGTGATTCTGTTTACAATATCTCTCAGGCTTGGCTCAGACATGAGGAGGATGTGTGGCTTGCATGTCTAGCGTGCATGCCAAGTATGCGGCCTTTTAAACGTGTTGTATATCCTGACTGGACCCAAGCAGAGTCTCACAGGTTCAGACCTGTGTCATTGTATTCACTGCTTTCTCTCTCTTTCTCTCACACTATGAGTCAGGGAAGTTTGAGAATCTAGAAGAATGTTGTTGGATTGTGTATTCTTGGATTTTGCTGACATGCTCGTTGACAGTAAGATCTTTTTACAGTTGTTGTTCATTTTAAAGACGCTCTGGTATTTTATCATAAAGTGTTTTTGTAGCTGTTATGCATTTATGAGTGTATTTCATACATTTATATCTACAGTTTATAGACTGAAAGGTCAAATTCTTTTGTTATGACTATGTAAATGGGAGAGAGATGTTTTGGAAGTGTTTCTTTTGAGTTGTGATTGTGTTAGTTTTGCTCAGTGTGAATGGAAACCTGCTTTACCGTCTTCTCACGTCCTGACACTAACACACGTGTACACACACAGCTCTTGGCTGTCCTCCAGTTGGCAGCCGCTAGTACTGAGGTAACAAGCTAACGTTGGTCAATTACACCAGAGTCACAGAGAGCAAAAGTGAGGGAGGGTTGTAGAGATTGAGGGAAGGAGGGGTCAGGGCCACGGAGATGCACATGTAAGTCACATGCTGCTTTCAGCAGGTCACTGGCTGCTCAATTTCATTTCTTGGGAAAAGTAATTTAAAATTGGGAGGAAACGGAATATTTAATTTAAACATAAAACTCTTCCACAGTATTCCATTCTCTGAATAGTAGTATATTCCAGAAACATACGTAAGTTTGAGAAAATGAAAGCAACCGTACAGAAGGCTGAGGAATGTCTATATAATACTCACAATAATTAAATATTAGTTTGTATTACTGTATTTGCCAAAATAAAATTAACCAACATCCAGAATTGCTAGCCAAATGTCCAGTTATTTCCACAAATTGGTTGTTTTGATCTTCCCATTTTATTGGATCGGTTTAACAATTAGTTTACATCAACACTCACAAATATTCGAAGAATTCTGAAGCTGAAATATGCATTTTTTTTATAATTGAACATAAATTCTCAGCCCTATTCCAGTCAGCAACATGACAGATTTGTAAGCCACTTCACTGCATGCAGTCTGGTAAACTGTACAGCACGCACAATCAAACTCCATGTCTCTGTGTGTGTTCATAGCAGTGACTCATCTCTCATGCTGTGTTTGCTTGGGTAATAAATGTTGGCTAATTCTATAATACATGTGGGTATGTAATTTTGTTCCATAAAAATGTTGATTCGTTCTACATTGAATTGTATTGAAATGGATAGTTACAGCTCTACATTTTTATCTGATGAGCCACATTGAAAGTCAGCCAGATATTCACACATCTCTGACTGCACATCAGTTGAATTCTATGTCAATGCGCCAAGGTCACTTAGCAGCACAGGCTGCTATATTTGTCATTCATTCTTTAACAATTCGAACATTTAGTTAAATCAAGTAAACACATCTAGCGTATACAAATTTCTGATAAACAGCAGCAAAACAAGTTAAACTACGTTTATTTTGCAGCAAAAATAGTTGCTAAATGTTGTATTAGTGACACTGCCGATGAGCAAATTCTCAAGATACATCTTCCAGATAAAAACACACATTAAATTGACATCTTGGCAATGTGCATACACTATCAGGGAATCCTCTAATATCTCTTTTAACCAGTAGAACTCCCTGTCGTCCACTTACACTGGACGTCTTCTGTCGTCTGTCGCATGTGATGCTGCACTTAGCATAACATATGTTGTCCAGCATGAATGTATTGATTACATTACATGGATTGTTTTTTTAAGTGCTGAGAGTCCCCCGGTGGCTAAATTGACCCAGTCATTTCACAGAGCTTCTCGTCCAATCGTCTGGTCAATAGCTGCTGATTTTTCTGCAGGTCATGAGGACACCAGTGGAGAATTCTTTAGGAAAGCTGCCATTTGGAAATGTCTGATTAGCGTGTCAAAACACAACATTGATGTAATTGCTTTGAGGATTTAGGATTCTCTTTTTTTTATTTAAAATGTTGCATTATGTGAGAGAAGGAGTGTTTCAACAGCTGACTTTTGCTAAGCGGTAATGAGCATGGTGTTTATTTGTTTGGACTCTTTCTCTCTGTTAGCAAAGCCATGTTTTTCCATACAAGATTCCCTAAAACCACAACCGGCAGCTTAAACTCTTACATATGACTTAAACTCTTAGGATCATGTTTGTCGGTGTGTCTGAGCTAGAAAGCTGACTGGGCCGAGCTGGACAAGGAATTCTGGGATGCAAGTTGGCATAGACAGCGATGGAGTTATAGAAGGAGGGAGACTGCATCTGACAGCTTTGGAATTGTTGTGAAATTGTGATAAAACAATTGGGGCTTGTTTTTGGAACATACTTTTCTTTTTTTTTTTACTCCGTAGATTACCTTGGTTCAAGGTAGTGTAGCTTTAATCAAGATGGTGTACCAGGTCCACCAGAGTTAGTCCATCTTTACCCTCTTTGACAACCCATTGAACATGCTGGGAAGCATTTGAACCAAAATTTAGTTTTAGCAACCCTGGCAGTATACAACCTGCATGCAGCTCTCTTTATGATTTCATCTAGTCATGTATGCTGTAAATGCCACGTGACTAATTACCCTGAAGCTACACGGAAATGACTGACAACATGGTTCCAAGAACCTCTCTAGTGACAATTGAGAAACAGGTTTTTTTTTGTCCACAAAGTTTACCAACCACATGCCACACCCTTGTGCTTTCCATGACCATCAGAAATTTGTTCAAATTATAGTTACCATTCAAATAAGCCCTGCCTCCAGCATCTTCAGTAATCAAACAATGACACACAAACACACACACTTTAGACTGTGTGCTTTTCCTGCATCTGTGTGTGTTTGTGTAAGGGTGGGTGGCATGGCTGTTGTGGGTTTGTATCTTCCTGTGCCACCCAGGAGAAGCAAGAGTTCTGCATTTCCTCTTAAATCCCCCCGTGCTGATTACAGTCTTTGATTTCAGCTTTGTTCTCCTCTTCCTCTTCAACTGTTGCTGTGATGAAGAAATCTCTCCATTTTATTTACGAAAGGCCATGGGGGGAACTGTCAGACACATTAGAGAATCTCGTATGTTGTGGAAAAGGGTGAGGGTTAAAGGGATTCACACACGTGCCGGCCGGGAACTCTCTGGTTTCATGAGACTGCTCTCTGCACAGACGCCACATGGCATTGGCTCTACAAATGTTATTACGCACACTTTCACTCCCTCCGTTGACCATGTTAGAAAACTGTGTGTTTGTGCATTTACTATAAAATAAATATAATACATTATAAATATATTATATTATAAAATATATACAAATGTAGATTATAACAAAATTATTAACATATTTAACCTAAAAAACTAGATTTTTTATTTTTAACATCCAGTTAATCTGGACCTTGTGGGGACATTTTCTGACCCCCAGAGGAAACAAGCTTAGAAATGATATAGAATGATTCATTTTTTGAAAATCTAAAAACAAAAAATAAGGGTTTTCTATGAGGGTTAGGTTTAGGGGTAGGGTTAGTGTGGGGGATAGAATATACAATCTGTACAGTATAAAAAGAATTACGTTTATAGAATGTTCATATAAATCATGGAAACCCAACATGTGTGTGTTTGTGTGGGTGGTTTCCACCCAGTCACACATCACTGCCTCTGCCTAAAGCTGCCCCCATCTCCTGCTCATCTCTGTATGTGCGTATGTGGTTTGTGTTTTTATCAACATACTGGAAGCACACTAGGCCACACATAGACTGTGTGGTTTGTGTGAGTATGACCTATATCTTCTGTATCAAATAGAGCCCAATGAGAACGGAACATGACTAACGTCAGTCTCGTTTGCCTTTGTGGTGAAATTGAGCAGGCAAATCCTGCTTGTGTAGATATGCAACCTCAGATGTAAATCACGCAGGAGTCATGGACAGAACACAATATCATACATTTCCTGTGTGTCCTCAAAATGCGAGGGTGGAAAATTATGTCTGCCTAATGCTTCCTTCCTCTGGGTTAAGGCCAGACTACAGGATGTTAAATGATCATGAGCTATTTAAATGGATCAAGTTAACACGGTTTGGCTTCTTCAGTCCTCTGGGATAGATTTAGATTTAGTTGTACATGCCTGTGTGGAAAGGTCATCTGGACTTGTTCTTAATTGTTTCTGTAATTACAGTGTTTTGTGACTGTGGGCTAGTGGTCTTGAGTAAACGACTTTAGCGAGATATATATTCCAAAATATCTGCTTGTTCACAGGTCCAGTGTGCTGTGCTGTTTAAGCTTTTACATTTACCTTAGAAACAAAACCTCAAAACATGAAAGCAAACTTCTAGGTCAAGAACTGGTCACAGAACCATGTTTGATTTGAGAGAGTTTAGTCTCTGAGAGATCTCACTTCTTAACTCTCCTTCCTGTCTGTTTTAGGAAATGGTTTCATTTTGGTCCATCATAATTGTTTCTTTAACGCTGTAAAATAGACAGTCTGAAGACTGTTTGGGATAATTAACTTTAAAAGCCTGGAAGAGGGTAAATGAAGACTCCAAATGTACTGTTTTGGTGTGTGAGCCTCAACAGGCCTGATATCTATCACAGCCTGCAGAAGAACATACACCTGAAGAGACAAGCTGGTGATTACAGTCCATGGAACAGGACTTTGTGTTTATAGGTATAGTTCACTCAGTAATGAACATTATGGGTG
>JAZGTI010012830.1:0-15367 GCA_036877585.1 Botia kubotai
TGCCTCTGGAGAACTTTTGTACAGTGTTGGATTCTGCTGAACTTCTGCCAGTCCTTCCTTAAAAAGTAGTGGATTACTTGAAGATGGAGAGTTGTTTGCAACGACTAGAGTTGGAGTTTAAACCTCAGTACCAAATTGTGGACCGTGACCAGAGCTGTATTCATCACTGACTACAAGAGCAAGTGTCTACCTGCTTTATAAGGATGAGCATTGCTGTCAAGGAGACAAGGACCATCTTGCAGCATCTAAAGTAACGTTTGATCTTTTGGTGGAGCCGAATGTCTGTCATGTCACTTAAAAGTTTTGTATGTTTAAGACAGTTTTTGTGTTCTCAGAATTCAAAGACTTTGAAGTAAAAACAAGAATGGAGTGGAAAATATGGAATTTCTGATTTTTGTTTTCCTGGATAACTGATATGGGAATGTCGCCATCAGGACTTCCGGTGAACAGCAACACGATGACACCTAAACAAACCAGCGGCTGTCAAGAGTACGTGAGTGTTTCTGTCTGTTTGACTTCAGACTGTGACATTAAACATTCAGAGTTCGGCCACTTACTTCACTTTTCGCAAGAGTTTGACAACTTCGTGATTAATACGAATTAAGAGAGTAAATAACGGACGGACATTTTTATTTCCAATCAAAAGCACGATGTTGCACCATTCAGTATTTCAATGGCGCTGAGACTTTCACGTAAGCTCCGTGTAAACTGCTTATATGAAAACAACCCTTCAAGCCGACGACTATTTAACTGTCGTTTGCTCTCCGCCCACTCGTCTAGTTCTCATAACGCAAAACAACTCTTTAAACCTTCAGGCGCAAAAACATTAAACCGCTTACAAATCTGAAAGTGCGATCGTCTGATTGACGAGATCGTAGTGACTGATGTCCGCGAAACGGTGGGAATTAAAGCAGAAATCTCGTTCGGTAGGTTGAATGAACTGTAAGTCGCTTTGGATCAAAACGTGCGTCAAATGCATACATGTAATGTAAAGTTACCGATTAAAACCCAAGCACACTCATCTAGTTTACGTATTTACCCTTAGTGTCTGCATGATTTGTATTGCTCGTTTATTGAAACATAACCAGCGTGCCAGACTACATCATGTTTACCCCTCGTGCACCTGTCGCATCGCTGTAGTCTACAAGCGCGTCCACGATGCTCAACAGTTGTTTTCTCGACTATGTCTTAACTATTAATGAACTTCAACTTTACGTCTTTAATTTATATAGTTAATGATACGTCATGTAACAAACGTTGTTCATGTTTCTTAATGTAACAATACCGAAGGCGCTTAAGAATCGAGTCAGAGGTGCTGATTAAGTACGTACTTCAGCTCAACAGAAGGTGGCAGCGTTGCTCCATAAAAAATTCAATAATGTAATTATTAAGGCCTTAAACTTTTTGAAAACTTGAAGTTAATCTTATTAACCCCTTGTCTTTACAACAGCTACAACAATATGTAGCTAACTTTGAATGTCTGTGCAACCTGATGCAACTAAGACTGGACCCAGATATTGGTATATTTTCCGGATATAGGTCTATAAAAAACAACAAAAATACCACATTACAGATTATAAATATGATAAATACCACAATTGTTTGCTTTTGAAGAAAGAAATTTGTTATTCTTAGAAGACAGATCACTGTCAAACGTCATTGTCATGTTATGGGTACGTTGTGATCAGCCGCTTGTTAGCAAACAAGAAAACTTCACAATGATGTTCAGTATCTGCCTCTAGGGGGCGCGCAAGACCGATATAACGGAGGCAGCCGTCGCTCATTTG
Source organism: Botia kubotai (assembly GCA_036877585.1). Taxonomy (NCBI): domain Eukaryota; kingdom Metazoa; phylum Chordata; class Actinopteri; order Cypriniformes; family Botiidae; genus Botia; species Botia kubotai. The sequence continues at coordinate 1,788 of JAZGTI010012830.1, forward strand.
AACTGATAAATATACGGTGTCGGTACTCGCTTTACAAACAGATTGTCAATGTCAGCTTTGAAGTAAGACGCAATTGGAAGACATAAACAAAAAAGAAACAAACCAATTCTCATTTATGTTGAGTTTAAATTGTTAAACATTTACAATGTTGAATGATTATGTGCGAACATCAGATCAACTTAAACTACATACTCGAGAGATCAATCGTCATTAGTGTAAGAATTATTCTGGAATTAAACGTCAACACAGTTTATTAGATTAAATTACAAAATATTAAAATGTGCAGTAAACAGAACTGACTATCAAAAGAAATAAGAAAAATGGTGTAAATTGTAAATGCTCTCAGCTTTGATCTTACAGTTTATGAATAGAATAATCTTAATACTAATACTTAATACTATCCTTAATACATTAAGGATATTTATTTAACAATAACATTCAAGTACAGCGACAGTAAATTCTCACCGTGTTTTCTCTCTGCTCACCTTTCTCGTCATCTCTTTCTGAAATACAGCTTTCATATCGCACACTCATATATAAAAACTAAACACAGGACGTGACACACAAAAACAGGTGAAAGGACAAAAATGTCTGTTTCATGCTACCTGGTTTTACATTTCACAAATAGATGGGCGTTGGCATGGGAACAGCCCCGACTGTTACCTGAATGAGGATGCAGGGCCTCTACAAACGCCGCAGTCAAAGGAATGACCAGCAGGCTGCACGTTTTTACCTACAGCCGTATCCATGACAACACTACTGGACTGTGCCATGGAATATATGATTGACAGATGTCCAAATGTCAACCACTCCCTCCCAGTTAAACAGTCCAGATGTTTTGTAGCCTTTTGGAACCTCCTTCAATAAAACACACACGTCCGCAAGCATTGCGGGGTCACAGGTCATCCACACTTTTTGGTATGAGTGTTTGTGTGTGCTTTTATTTTTTCTTTTGAATTGACATTAGCTTTGACTGTCAGCTCGCTCCTTTACTTAGCGAGGGTATTTTTTATATGCGATGCGCATTAGCGGAGACAGAACCGCTATATGGAGCCGGACCGTCTTTTTGAGGGAAGAGACTTTATTAATCCATCTGCTCAGCCTAAAAGAGACGTTGTGCTCAAAGGACCAGAGTCTCTCCCGTATAAGAGCGTCAAAGTGGAGATTCAATCACAGTAATGGTCAGCGTCTCACGGCGCATCTCCATCGATTTGGGGGACAGTGTATCGGCTGCATTAGTGAAAAGGAAATTGAGTGCTATTTTCTAGTCGTCACAATCTATTTGTCATTCAGAATTGAGACATGCGGGTCCATGGTATGAATATAAATGTCAAAGCTGGTCTGATGTGTGTGTGCGAGTGAGCGTGCGCCTATGTTTACGCGGTAATGTTACTTTACTAGTTAAAATTAATAATTAAAACCAGATATAGTTTCTGTTTACTTAGCCTACATATTATTGCATTGTTAATACGAGCCAATTCAGCATCTCCGAGGGTATTTTTATGATATTATGCCCATCAAATTTATTTGCAAAGTTCAAATTTGTATTTTGTTTTACAATTATTTGTAATGCGACATGCAGTCGTTTGTGTTCTGAAGCATGTTATGCGTGTTTTATCTGGAAAGGTTACTTGTTTTTTTTTTAGTTAAGGCTTGTAAAGATTTGGGAGCACAGGAGGCGTGTACCAGCCCCTTTGTTGTGAATCATTATGAGCACTGTAAATTCTCTTATCTCCTTCTCTGATAACCCATTCACAGTCTGGCTATGAAGAATTTGATAGGCTAATTGAATAGGGCTTCGATGCACACTTTTGTAATAGGGCATTATAAATCTGCTTTGAAGGTGACAGGGGTACAAAAGGGAATGGTTTGGGGCGAGACTCCCTCCCTTTCACTGCCGACTTTACAATAAGTTTGTGGCTTTGAATGTTGGGCTGTAAAGGAGTGTTCTGTGACTGAATCGATTGCCCCCACCTAACAAGTCCTCTGTCCTCCGACACGGAGCGCACGGGCGACGGATTTGTTGAGGGCAGTGATACAGAGGCCAGACCGCTATCTTGATCATGCGCTGCCGGGCCATGTGACCCATTAACCCTCAGAAATGTATCTAACACTGGTGATTAGCGCCAGGACCTCACAGTCCTATTGACAGTGTGTGTATGTAAGAGAGCTGATGTATGACTGTTATTTCTTGAGCATTTATCTCCTTTTGTCTGCCTTTGTGTATTTAGGGAGAGAATTAGTGGAGCTCTGCTGACTTTCTGATGGGATGCGATAGCATTATTTGGCAGTTTGTGTGAATCGCTTCCCTAATTTGTCTCTCCTCTCTGGCTGAGTCAGTGTTGGATAAGGTGTGTGTGCGCTTTCTCCTCTGGCTTGTAGCACAGTTGGTTATCTGTTTAACCAGACATGATCTTTCTTCCTCTTGGCGTTTAGAAGTTCATGCGATGTTCTGCACTTCAGCGCATGGCTTCAGTATGTGATAATGCTCAAGCCAAGTTTCTGTGTGATCAGTGATCAATATACCAATATCTATAATGGCATAATTGTAGACGCGATACATAATTAGTATCAGGAAGGTTTCTCTTATTAAAGTTTCAGTATTTATGCATTCAGACTAATAGAGTAATATGCATTATACCAAAATATAACCACTGTATATATGTATAAAATATTCATACAGTTATAAAATTGTAAATGCGTGTATATATACATTTATATATTTTTGACATGAGAGCGGAAGCAAGAGTGGTACATTAATCATTTACTTTTGAATGGCACTTGCCTTTGCTGTTCTCTGAATTTCGTATATAATTATTTATTTTTCAAGGACAGTCGTTTTAATAAGCTCACACAAAGGTGTTAATATAAATCATGTCTCTCCCCCACTGTCATTCATGCTATTTCTGGCTAATACCTGCTTCACCTTGTTATTCATGTTGGAAAACATTATAGCAGTCTGGCACCAGTGTAAATGTAAAAAATCTGATTCCACTGATTCCACTAGTCAAAGTTTAGTCAAACAATAAGACGGAAATCAGACTGTAATTTGCAATCAGATCATCAGAACCAGAAGTTTCTGTGATGATCGGGTCAGATATCAGTGTCATTTTGCTTTCTTATTCAGAATTGCGTTAAAATAATTTCTTTAAAAAGGTGTCTTTCAATATATTTAAACGGAGACCTAGTACTTTTCACAATACCAATGGTATTTTAAAGGGAGCAATACAAAGCATTGAATTTTTCCCAGGTGTGACAGTTCAACAGTGGCACAGCTTCAGTGTTTCATGTGGGTTAAGTGTGAACCCAAAAATTAGCTACAAAGAGAAAATTGGTGGAAAATAGGCACAAACCCTTCATGACATATTTGTTTATCTGGGTGTATTTGGGTAAAGTAATTTCCCCCCATAGTAATTAAAATAAATAATATCACTGTTTAATCCAAGCCTTGTTCTCTCTGTTGGTCACCCATAAAAATTCTGCTGTAGAAGTCAACCCCACAAAGCTCAGTAAAACACATATAAATGACAGTGTTTGGGTGTCTCATAGTCAGCGTGTGTTTCGTTTCAGCTCGGCGAGCTGGGCACCAAACATGTGCTCACACTCAGTGCGCTAATATTTACGTATGTTTTATCTATAATGGTGTTTAGTGTGCTCTTAAATGCTGAGAGTTGTTGACAGTGAGAGGCGAGGTGTGTGCTGCCATCACATTACCTGTCAGAGGAAACGCACACACACACACAGACCTGTCAGAGAGGACGCTTTGAGTCAATGGTGCTACATGGAGAGGCTTGTAATGGCGTCTATTTCGATACGAGTGCTGTTCTCTTAAATTGAGTGACACTTATGTGTCCAGTTTTTGTTAGCGTAGCACAGACAGTACAATTTACAGGAGTTGGTGACTTTCACTTTATTTGTTTGTGTCAAAATTGGTTAAAGATGATGTTCTGGTCATTTCGCTAGCACGCAGCTAACCAGTGGCGTTATTTAGCAGAAGAGGTTCGAGAACTTTCCTTTGGACTTCAGGAGTCAGGCCTCAGCCACATTGTTTTGGCCAAGCAAAGTGCATCTGTTTATAAGGTATTGATCACTGATTCACTGATCATCTAGGGTTCAGTTCAGTTCATCTGTTTGTAGGTGATGCTTTAGCTGTGGGATGGAACAGAGGTCATCCCATTATAGAATAGAATCTGACCCCTAGCCGACTGAAATCTAATTTAGAAAGCCCTTAAATTCAGTTTATTTTCTGGTTCTTACCTCACATCCTTATTTTTGTCCCAATTGTTTGCGCAAACTGTTGCTTCATCTGCTGGTTCTCAATTTTTTATTGTTAATCAAATTCAGTTTCCCCCTCCAAAGAAAAATGCTCTCTCTCTCTCTCTGTCTCTCTCTCTTTACTCTCTCTCTCTCTCTCTCTCTCTCTCTATTTCCTGTCTCTCTGTTGGTGTATATATTCACTCTGTGCCTGTAGATCTTAGTCAATGTCAACATGTGCGCTTGTATGTTTACTGTGCGGATGTGTGTGCGTGCCGTCACATGCATGTGAGAGAGAGACATGCAAATAATTTTTGGCAATTGCTGAAGTGGGACACAAACTCATCTTATTTATCAGAGAATAGGCCAATTAAGGCCGAGCCGGGAATGAGCTGCGGCGCAGGAAACCAAGTGAATGTTCCATTGATTAGCAGCGTTTGCTTAATCACAGTCTCTCATGAGCTCATGCGCCGCTGTCAGCTGCGGTTTGCTCTCCGCTCTCCTCAAGGAGCAAAGGTTCGGGTGTCAGCGTGGAGGTGACATAGGCCAGTGATTGCGTTTCCGTCGCCTCAAAAACATCAGGATGTCATCCAGAAAAAAGGGCCCCGATTAGCGCCAGCAACTTTTCCCGCTGCATGCATGCATGTAAAAAAAAGAATTCCCAATTTACAGGAAATGGGAAGTTTTCATTGAGGAAAGCTCTGAATGAGCACTAATGCTGGTTCGTTATGGTTTAATTCGTTGCGTGTGTGTTTGTGGAGCGTAATGGATGGTGTAAACCATCGCCTCATATTGACTCTCTTTTTTTTCTTTTTCTCCTAAACCCCTGCTTCCCCTTTTTCTAGCCTTGCCTAAATTTTCACAAATTGAAAAGCGATAAAGAAGCAGACTCGTCTAATAAGCATTGCTTATCATATTAATTAAAAGAGGATGACACAATATGGCTGACAGCTGTGGGTTTTGATTTGTTGTGTTGCTAATGTGACACTCATTATACAGGTCATGGTGAGACAAAGCCGCAGGGGTAGCCGTGGTAACATGCAGATGCAGAGACTGAGGCCTGCTCCACAAACACTGGGGTCTCGCCTAAACAGCCCATAATTACCTCAACACGCAGACAAACAGTTGCCATGGAGAGGTGAATGGCAGTTATGACCTCAGAGCGGGACATGGATTCAATTCTGTAATTGTTTTTTAATGGAATTAGTTTTCGCCAGATTTTTCGAGAGGATTCGTCTTTCTGCGTGAAAGCTCACATTCAAAGGCGCCGGCGTTAATGATTGGATGAATATGAACTGGCGGCGCTCGGTTCTTTATCTTCCATCTCTCTTTCATTTTATGAGGTTTGTTGAATATGTAGAACAGTCCAGAAAACATATTAGTGCTCTGACCCACAAGGTTACTGTATCTCTCTATATTGCACCTATTCCATTTTATTACCAGCGCACCATTCATTCACATTATTAAAGGCAAGCGTGTGAGCATAGAGAGAGAGCTGTTGGTCGGTTGGTGAGTTTGCGTGAGTAGTCCGTCTCTGAGGGAGTCCATGGTGTGACTGAGTGACAGGTTTTTTGAGGGCCTTTCTGCTCTAAAGTTTTGCAAATGGACCTTTTTGATTTAGTCACTGCTGTGTAAATGGTCTGAATCAGAGTGTTGTTGAAAAAATTACGTTTCTTTTATGCGTATTCAGTCAGATATTTCTTTAACGACATCAGGCCGTTTTCCTCACCCATGCAAACGGAGAAATTAAACGGCATTATGCGAAGCGAATCATACTATATGATATATGTGGAAAGCCTTTTGAATATTCATACCTCGGTATGTGTGCTGCCTGATATGTTTGTAACGTTGTCTGAAATGACTGACAAAACATTTCCGCTCGAGGCGGTGAAGGACGACAGGGCTTTATGAAGTATTAGCCAGCATGTTGATCGCACAGTTTCTCAAGCGTGTTGATTGTTGTTATGTAGATGAATTGAATGTTGTTGGCTACATACTAACACAATAGGTGTGTGTATGTCTGTGGTTGTGTTTGAATAAAGGACGGTATAATTAGGCATGATGACTTTTCTGTGTGTTTGAACGCGTGGCCTTCAAGACGGGATGTTTTCTGCCTATTTGAGCATTTAGGAAGATGGTAGAAAGGGTTTATCGGCTCTGTGTCCATCTGTGTGTGTATTTGATGGGCTCTGACAGGACCTTAGGGGGATTTGGGCATAAACCAGACATGAAGGTGCGGGGTGACGATGAGGGGTCAGGATTGGATGCCCTGAAAGCTCACCCCAGTGCTGGAGGGCACACGGAGCTGTAGGTCATGGTGGTTTGGGTCAGCTCAGAGGTGATTCAATTCCCCTCCAGCTTCAGCCTATACATATACAGATTGTGCTAGATTGTGTGCGTGTCCTTTTGAACTCGCTCCACGTGGAGGTCAGCAGGAGGAGAGGAAGAAACATAAGGTATCAGAACAACACCGTGCTGGGCAATCTGGGCATCTGATTTTACAGTACACATATAGATTATATACATTGTGTATATGTGTGTGTTTATATAAATGGAACGTATAGTGTTGGTGCCAGTGAAAATAAGTGACATTGACTTGGCCAGATTGTAATTAGGGCTCGGGTTGGATGGTCTGTGAAAGCAATGCATTATGGGATGTTTCCTTTGACATGGAGCATTTCACCAACAGCTGCCTGTCAGTCTGATCTCACTCCCTTTAAACGAGGACACTTTAATTAGTCACAATCCCTAGAGGAGCCTCTCATTTACAGTCATGCCCATCTTGATGTAAATCAGCTTTCCATCCATCTTGCATCACTCCTTCTGCTTTTGCTCCATTTTGCATCCAGCGTTTCCCATCATCACTCCATCACAGCTCCATCATGTCATTTTATTCTCCTCAGCACAGCTGTCTGTCTTTTTCTCCATCCCTGAAGTTTATCTCTTCCGTCCCCTCCATCCCTCCAACCCTCATCTTTCATTTCCTGTCGATGCTAACAAGTGTTTCTGTAGCTCCACTGGTAGAGCATTGCACCTCAGTAGCAAGTTTTGGATTCTTATCTCAGTGAACACACTGACTGGTAAAAATATGCAACTTAAAACACTATAAGTCACTTCAAATAAAACTGTGTGGTAAATGCATAATCGTAATGATGTCGTACGTTCCAGTTTTCTCCAGTACTCAATGTCCGTTCACTTGCTCCGCCATCCTCTCGTATTTTCAGCCTGACAACATATTTGGCCAGGCGGGTGTATTTTCTGCTGACCCCAAGAGTGTTTTTGTGTGGGAGGTGACATTGTTTCCTGACCCTGGGGAGATCCTGTCAGGGTGCACACTCATCTCATCCATGATTGCTTTTTCTTTCTCCTTGTTTTTCAATAGCACGCTGTATCTCTCTCTATCATCTCAGCGCGCTTTGCCTCATGAGGAGGGATTTCACCTTGACTGGCTCATAGTTTGAACCGGGCACCTCGTTGCCTCGTCCTTAGAAAAACAGGTCATGTGAGGTTAGCGTACTACTAATGACCGTTATTTAAGATTCTACTTCGTCTTGTCTATGTATAATAAAACGTAGGCAGTAACCTTGTCACAATGTGTCGCTCTCATCTTTTACCTTGGTTTCTGCAGTACGTTAGAGTTGTTTTTTGGAAATTTTGTTCTCTCTTTTCTGTGCTGTTTTTCTCTGTTGGTTTCGTTCTATTGTTCACATTCCATTGTGTGTTGGGTGAATAAAACAACATTGTCGCGTGTTTTCTGTCAGTCACGTTTGGTTTTAAAGGAGAGGGTGAACTCATCCACTGTTGACTGTTGCGGTGCCGTCAAAGCTGTCCATCTCTGCGTGTCATCCAGTGAAGTTGTCATTTCCAATGTCATTCTGACATGAAAATAATCAAGCGAAGTCAAATGCACTCCATCGTTCTCCTCCGACACGCTTGTTTCTGTTTGCGTTTATGCTCCTACTCACTAAACTAATGGTTTTTTTTAGCTTGTTTATCTGATTAATGATGTTTTTTGACTTCGGTGCTGCATCTTTTTAAGATTAATCTAATATGTTGGAGTCGGCGACTCTGTTGTGGCATATAATTATACATTGTGTGAGTTTGTGAGTCTGTCCAAATTGTTGACTACAACATGCTCTAGTATACTGAATTTTCAGTTTGTATTATACTAAGGGAGCGTCATTAGTCGTGGGGTTGATTTTTGATTCATTTTGATGTCATGCAATAAGCCACCAATCATGATCAAGGATGGTAAGTGTGTCTTATACGCTTGGATAACATGGAGGATTTGAACCTCTGATCTGCAGAAAGACATCGGCAGCTTTAGTGTGCTGCCAGGCCTTGCAGTGGCTGGTTTGACAGTCTGTGTCCATTAGACTGGGGTCGGTTTCACTTAAAGAAGGCTGAGACGAAGCCCTTAAGGCTTTGGAGTCAGAGGTTGAAGGTAACATAGAAAGGCTTTATAGATCTAATCCTTCTGAGGTACTGTAGACGCTTCATCTTCAGACAGATTAGGGTTGATCCAATATAGCTGCCAGGGGGATTACTGGCGGCTCTGTTTTTGTCACGGACCCTTGATCTCCTTTTTTGTTGGCAAGTGTCCCCCCGAGTCTCACATCAGATGTCTGGCCTCACTGAGGGTATGTTCACGTTACACGCCTTAATGCGGAGCTATGGCTACTAACGATAAATAATACCGATATATCAGGCAGACTCAAACCTGTATAACCCATCTGAGCACCACAGCTCAATGTGAGCATGTGTGTTAACCACTACGCCAGGGCTCTGACGTCATTGCTGAGATCTATAACTGCAAAATAATGTCTGATATTAAAGAGAGCTACCAAAGCAGTTCAAAATGCTAGGTAAAAAATATTTATGTGTGTTTGTGGATACACACACACACACACATATATATATATATCAGTAAATAAAATAGGTTTAATGTTACAGCATCTGTGTCTTGCCCTGAGGTTCAGTGTTGCTGTATGTTGGTGGGGTTCCGTCATCTGTTAGTGATGGACTACAGGACTTTTCGTGATATATTTCTCCTGTCATCTCCAGCTGCATGGCTCCACCCATTTACACCATCACAGGCTGACACTCTTGTTGCACAGCCAGAGTACATTCGTTATCCATCCTTGATAGCACATTTAATTTATTTGTAACATGTCAAGTTTGCGCCTTTATCAACCATTAACATCAATTATAGTTGAATTAGAATGATAAGTGCTATAAAACATTCAAGTTGAATTTTTCATCGAAAAATCTACTTTATAGAGCATCAAATATCACAGTTAGTAAAGCATCCCAGCACATACACATACAATATATTGCTATTGTGTTTTAACAACAAAACATTTTCTCTTTCCAAGAAAGATGAACTGTTTAACATGTTTTATGATGCATGTGTGCTGGATTCCAATCCAGCGTTGTGTTATTTGGGGCTGATGTCCCTTAAATCTCTATGGAATCTTCAGGCTGATGAGATGGCTTTATTTTCTCTCCTCTGTTAAGTGATTTTTAATCAACTAGATGTTTGCATTGGGATGGCCCAGGAGACCAGACTGAAGGGGGTGGGTTTTGGAAGGGTGGACCCTGGAGAGATCAGGTTTAACTGCAACAGTTCTGAAGATGCCAAAGATGAGAGGGTCACAGTAATTAATTCGTTCTGTAATTAATTAATCTCTTACATTAAAGAACATCGGTTAGAATTACAGGCAATGTAAATTAGGGCTGTTCACTTTGCGAACAATGTTTGTAATAGTTTGATCAGTGTGATGGTATGGCGTAAGATATTTTTTTGTGTTTTTGTGGTATCGTGTTTTCCAGAAGTTTATTTAATCTGTGCTTCAGTAGCGCGCACACACAAACGCACAAACAGCCTCGTGAAGTGTGTGTGAGTGAGAGACAGAATGAGGAGAGATACTGTATATGGGCCAATGCTCTCCATTCTGCTTTATTGTGTTACAGTCTCAATACACTCAGCCAATTCCTGGTGTCCCTGTTAAGAGAGAAACACGCGCGGGCTGCCTAGCCCCTGTGAAAGCTTGAACACAATGATGATGCTGTGCTGAAGCTTTCTGAGGACATTTATTGAGTATAAGGACGATTCTGTGTCTCTCTAGCCTGTAATGCAATTATCGTGTGTCAGCTTCAGGGCCCAACACTGGTTAGCATAACAAGGTGCATATCGACAGTTACATACCACAAAGTTTTGCCTAAAAATGGAAAGTTTGTTCACATTAACATTGCACGTATGCGCAGCACAACCCTGAACACACGGTAAAGCCCAACAGTTTTCCACACGCACACACACGTGTGTGCTGGTGTGCAAGCGCGGTCCAACAGACAGCGGCGCAGCGATAACTCCTAACTTTGTTTTGACACTTTTGATTAAGGACCATTGAAGGGACACCTGTACTGTGGAGATGAACAATAGCCGGGCCCCAGGAGAGATTGATTTTCTGCATGAGAAGAAGAGTCTTTGTCTAAAGCCACACGCTCCTTTCTTATGCTAACGAGCTGTGGAAGATTTCCAATTCAATTTCACCTGAGCGCTGGTCAGCTCTCCGCTCTTTTGTGCGCCGTCCCTCGAGCCCCCCCGACAGACTCGCGCGCACGCCCAGCTGCAATTTGGCTTCGGTGGGTGGGGTGTCTGCCGGGAGGTGGATGGAAGATTGACAGGTGGCTTGAAGCTGTGATATCTCTCGGCCCTGCTGCATCGCAGGAGAGTGGTGTCAACCTCACAGGCCTTCACCTTAGAAGGTGGATCAGGGGCATGCTGGGATTGATCTAAAATACCCGGAGTTTTCACAGGCGACGCATGTTTTTCAAAAGCCATTAGTGTCAATTGCAGTTTATTCATTCTGACAGGATATACGCTGTCACTCCCGAACCGAATGATCCTGGGCTGCGCGGAGATATAAAGAGGAAATAATAACAATAGGCTTCACTTATTTCATTTTTATTCATGCTATTATTATAAATGCCAAGCAGTTATTGGTGATGCAACAATTACACCGAAACAATACCAATGTCGTAATCCTCTATGATGACTGTGCCTTCGTATTTACAAACACAGGACTCTTGTCTAGAGCTTTACACTCTTTCTAAGAAATGATGCACTGTACCTTTAACTTCTAAACGTTACGTTAAGTTTGTTTTTACTGTATGTGGCGCAGGTTTTTGCGAAAAAGTTTGGAAACGTACTAAATACTTACCCGTTTCCATTATTAAGTCAGCAGCATGTAGATAAGAAATAAATTATCTGCTAACTTAATTGAAAAAATGTATTCTCATAAAGATGACCTTAATTGAAGTGTCTGGAAAAGCGTGGGCATTATGGGGGTAAATGGCACAATGACTGATTAAGATTTTGTAATGACTGAATGCGTGCTAAATAATAAAAATGAACACAATGCTCACCCCAAACCAGTAAATGAAGAAAATATGAAATCTAATATATGAATAGACTTTTTCAGCCCAATTTACCGTTTCATTGCTGCTATAGAAATTCAAGAGATTCGTGCTGAGATGGTCAGAAAAACCAAAGTGCTATTTAATTAATTTTTCTCATTTGCAAAGCACAAATGATCCAAACAGTGCTTTGTTTTAAGTTAACGAGCACAGAGTCGCTCCAAAGTATCAAAGTTTCTCTGATGACCCAAATAATTCCTTCAGAATCTTGATTTAGATGTGCTAGGTTTGTGTTTTTTGTGTGTGATTTATTTTTATTTTTTTAAAGATGTTGGACATATTTTTGTCTGGGATTTGATTTGGTTTGCTCGCCCGATTTAGTGTACACATTTAAACATTTTACTGATGTGTATTTTTTAAGTGTTGCCAACACCTCATGGTACCATGTCAAATGGCTTAAATGTGTTGTGCCAACAAAACGAGAAATTTATGATGCAATAATCTGCAATTATATTGCGGTATCATGCAAGAGTGACTCAGCCATTAGCTATTTTCTCCCCATCGCCCAGCAAACTCTTAATTAATTTGTTGCTTATTTGAGCATACAAGTAGCTGTTTTTTCTTCTGTATCGCACGTCTTTATTAGGTAATTCGATACCTCAGCTGAAGCAACATGTAATCTTTGCCTGAGGAAATGATATATTTAGTGGCAGAGGGTATTGTTGAGGCTGGTACTGTGAATATGAAAAATAATTAAGGCTGTTTGATCCTGAATAGACGCATGACTGTTCTTTGAGATGTGCTTTCTTTGGACTCAGACTGTAAAATCGTTTGAGTGCTGTTTCCTGTGGCTCTTTGCTCCATCCTCTGAGCTGAACCAAACACTCTCACCTCTGGAGCACACATGAGGCCCTGCAGGCCCCTCTCAGTGTAAAAGGGAAATGACTTAAAAGAATAAAGGAAAAATTAAACAAACACTTTTCCTCTTGGCTTTAGAGTTTTGGTAAAATCCCAAATCCCCTCATTTTTAATTTTTTTAGACTCCAATACCGATTCTACGCTTGCCAATCTTAAGAACAGGATTTTCTTGGTCAGCTTCCCATATTCATTTCTCGTTTGCTCTCCCTCCTCCTCTGTGCTGTGCTGGAGGCATGATTAGGGGCGTTCAGCTCCTGCCCCCGCACAGTGGTTATAAGATGCCCCCTTCTCTTCTTCCTCTCCCACTAAGACACGCTCGCAACCTACATTTCTCACCTCAAAAAGCAGCGCTTGTTTAATTTATCATTTATTAACTTGATTTACACCTGCATCACCAACAATTGCAAACACCAAATTCAGATCTCCAGCTTCTTTGAGTAGAAAACTTTGAACATCAGAGCTGAGACAGGAAGCATAAACTGAGCCGTATCTAAACAGTGAAAACTCTGAATCTGTCTCTTGTCCACTATGACCTGAAAATAAAGCAGTTGGTCAGATGGATTATTTGGCCTTTGCTCCTCTTGAGTCTTAGCCCCCTAATGACTGCTGAAGCCATCATTCTGAGTTACTCTGCCTTCCTCTGCTCATACATCAAAGTCAGACACTCTTATCAGTCATTTGCTTTCATCTGTGACACATGAATGTAAAGCCGTTATATGATGCCTCTCAAGTTCACGTGTAAGGTTAACAGACACCTGAGGGTCCACCCTGGACTATTTAGCATGGAGGCAGGTGAAGTTACACCTGTTAGGAGACAGGTGCTATGGTGATGAAAGACTCCACCCACATTTCAGTCATGTGTGTCTGCTTGGAAGCCTTCATGAAAACCTCCATCCTGTTTAATCATTAGCGATCTTTATTTATTATTGAAGATCAGCTTTTTATTTGTTAGTCCCTGGGTTGGCTGAGTGTCTGAATGGAGTCATGGA
>JAZGTI010012831.1:0-15367 GCA_036877585.1 Botia kubotai
TCTGTCAGTTTAGGTGGACGGCCATGTCTTGGTAGGTTTGCAGTTGTGGCATACTTGTTCCATTTTTGAATGATGGATTGAACAGTGCTCCTTGATATGTTCAACGCTTGGGATATTTTTTAATAACTTAACCCTGCTTTAAACTTCTCCACAACTTTATCCCTGACCTGTCTGGTGAGTTGCTTTGTCTTCATGATGCTGTTTGTTCACTAATGTTCTCTAACAAACCACTGAGGCCTTCACAGAACAGGGGTATACTGAGACTAAATTACACACAGGTGCACTCTATTAACTAATAGATATATAACTTTTATTTAGGGGTATCAGAGTACAGGGGGCTAAATACAAATGCACGACACACTTTTCAGATTTTTATTTACGTAAAAATTTGAAAACCATATATAATTTTTGTTCAACTTCACAATTATGTGCTACTTTGTGTTGGTCTATCACATAAAATCTTAATAAAATACATTTAAGTTTGTGGTTGTAAGGTGACAAAATGTGAAAAAGTTCAAGGGGTATGAATACTTTTGCAAGGCACTGTACATTGTGTGGTTAGTTCTTCTGTTACAATATGTGGTACTAAACCAATGAAACAAGAAGATATTATAAAAAAATATACTTTTAATAACTCAGGTACACAGAAGAATAAGAGAACTCAAAGCTCCATGACCAAAATTAGGAGACCTCAGAAACACACTGACCACATGTGTACTGACAAAGAACTGAACAAAACCAGGGAGTATATATACACAAGAGGAAGGGAGTTATGTAAGACACAGGTAAGGGTAATCAGGAACCAATGCAACAAGGGAGGAGCTAATAAAAACTAACTAGAACTATTAACAACTTAAACAAAGAACACCAGAAGCAAGAGAACACAAGAGGCAATGAACACAAACTGTGACAATTAATCAAATATAAACATTTTCCTGGAGCAGGTATAGGAAACGTTGGTCCTGGAGAGCCACTGTCATTGCCAACCCTGAAAAAACTTACCTCCCTGTAGCCTTAGTAATCCTGATGACACTGTTAGCTTTTTCCTAGGTGTGTTTAAATTGGTCTGGAGCTAAACTCTGCAGGACAGTGGCTCCAGCACTGACGTTGCCTATCCCTGGCCTTAAAAAGCAAAATTAATATATGATTCAAACTTTAAATTGTTGTGCAGATGACTAAATTGACAAAAAATAAAACTGTTTAAGTAACTGTTAAAAGACTGTTTAAGTAAATATCTGTATGTTGTTTGTTTTAGTTCAGTATAGTTGAACATAAGCCTATCACCACAATTCATTTTGCAATCAACTTTGAAGGTTACCAAGAAGATTAAATGACTAGTATTTTTTTCCATTGGCATACACGATCTACGCTGGCAACAAAGCATGCATCACTACAAACACACAGAATGGCAAATGTATTATGTTCATAAATGTTTGCAGAGCTTATTCAGACTGGCATATAAATAAAACAAAAGCATTCAAACATGGTTTTGAGCAGTAAGCATATAAACACAATCAGATTCCATGACTGTTGTAGTGTACGTAATGTTGTAGAGGTGGTGGTTATAGCTTTGACACACATTGTTTATATACTATAGGCAACGCCTGTCTTTCACATGAGTGTAAGGAAACACCTACAGTAGGTTACAGACACACACACACTCACACACAGGCAAACACAGACTCACCACTCCCTGCCACAAACATCGCACAGGGAAAGCATATAACAATCTCAAGTACGATCAGGAGTTAAACCCAGATCCCAGAATTTATGGACACTTTTGGAAAGCATTAAAATCACGAAGCTTTATTTAAATTCCTTACTGTAAAGATCGTATTTTCTGATGAAACTCAGGGGTCTGAGTTCTCTGTTCTCAGGGGTCTTTGTGAAACTCCAAATCCTCAGTAATTCCAATTACAGGAAAACATCATGATGGTAGAAAACGTGGTAGATAAAGAAGATGTGATTTGTACATGAATATCTCCCATACGCCCTAACGGAATGATTTACATACGGTATGCCATTATAATGTTTTGTGTAATACACAGACTAGTAATGTACAAATGGTGCAGAATGAGACATATGTTGAAGGGTACCCCCAGTCTTGAGTATACAAATCTTCGGCACAAGTATTCAAAACTACGGCACAAAGTCTGGTGCGCCCACTTACTGGTGACGGGAAGTGCCATCTGATTGACATGTAAGCGATCAGTAACAGTGTGTTTCAGTTTTTATGTGCAATTTAGGGAAGGGATTTAGAGATTACAATGTTAAACTGGCATAAAAATTAATTAATGGTGCAATACACTTTGCAAATGATTGGACAGATAAAGCAGTTAAATAGCCGAAAATATGTAGAGATTCTAGGTGTAGTAAACTGTGCCACCTTACTAAGTTGTGTAAAGTCAGCTAAGCGCTGACTTTACACAACTCGAATGAGAAAGTTCTGTGTGAAATATGTGGTTGGATAAGTCCCAAATGGTTGGATAAGGGACTAAGGCATATAGTCTGAGGCAAATAGTATAAAACTAGGCTTTTTCAAGCCTAAGTATTAAACTTGGTGTAACTTGGTGTTCTTTTTAAGTGACCAGACCCATGATTTTGCCTGTTGGAAAATAAAAACAGTTAAAAACTTCCATACAAACATTAGACTGCAGAGGAGACTCAAGCAATAAATAGGACCAGGATATAGAGTCTGGGGTGGGCTTGATTGAAGATTCACCAGGGTGAGCCATTCTTGACGCTAAATCAAATCATTGTCGTCAAAGAAACACAATATTGTTTTTATTCCCGAACGTTTCAAATCATTTTAGTTTATTGGTGAGAAATTGCTTTTTAATCTTCTTGTGTTGCTTTGGCAACAAAGCAAAAGCTCTTCATACACACTGGAGATTATATCATAAAATTGCAATTCATATTTGGGATCGATTTTCTCTTAATTACAGAAAGCAATGCTGGCATTTATAGCACATGAGTCACTCAGAAAGAAAAATATAAAGACCGAACATGCAATCCGGGAACATATCTAATTACAATCACAGCATCCAAAAATGTAAAAAATAACACTTGAATATTAAACATGTCATTTGTGAACATATTTAAGTGATTTAGCTCAAAGCTATGAATTTGACAAGCTGTCTACACAATCCACCCCTTAAGCTCACGAAAAACACTTCATAAATTAAAGTGTGTTTATATAATGTATCAACGACCCAAAACACACTAGCAACCACATATCAATGCACTAACCAGTCAGAACACTTTAACTCAGACTACTCCAAGCAACTGTGTAGTAGAGATGTGCTATCCACCACTCAGCACATTAGCAACCACATACCAACAGCTGGAGACCACCCAAAATAATTTAACATCTAATTTCCATGGTGAGCACAACCCATTTTCTACAGAAAATGGCGTTTTATGTGTGAATTCAATAATGAGGATCAACAGACAGGTTAGATGATTACTGTTTTGATTGAAGAATTTAAAAACATACCAGCACTTTTTAATAACTTAAAATGTGTTTATTTATTTGTTTTTAATCCATTTAATGGCCTCTGGCATTTGCAGTGGAACCTTCCTCTTCTGATGTTTGTGTGGAAGATAGCTCCAGCCCTGGCCTGTGGAAACACCATTGTCATTAAACCTGCTGAGCAGACCCCACTGACCGCTCTCCATGTTGGTGCGCTCATAAAAGAGGTGAGGCTGCACTGAGGGATTATATAATTGCTTTTGTTATTTTGATTTTATTAATATGGACATTAATGATTGATTGCATCAGGCCTGTTATTCTTGATACAACACAGTGTGGTTGATTTGACACATTGTTAAATGTTTGTAAGCCAGATTTTCCCAACTGGGGTTTCATGATGGAACTGCAGGGGGTTTGGGAGCTTAGAATACAGAAGAAATTCCAATGCCAAATTAAAGGCAGATGCTGTTTGCAATATAATAACTAACACACCCACATACATGTATAGTATAGCATATAGTATGTAGCTGTTGCTTGGCTAATGCAGTGTTCTTCAAAAAAATGCTACCATCTTTGCCACTGGCCAGTGCCCTATTCCAGAGGACCCCAAGAGTATGTAGCCGTATGTAATGCCTGATCAAAAACATGCATTATCATTATATACTTACTATAGTAACCTAAGAATCGAAGTCCATCTTAAAACACAGGATGTTTTGATAAATGTTTAATTTGATGATTATTAGCTTCCATAATATAATGCAATATGTGATTTAATGATTTATTAACATACTTTTACGAATAAGAAAAACATCATAAACTGAAAAAAACATCATAAAACCAAATAGACTGCCCATTAAAGATGTCTTGTTTTGGGGATTAAAAGAGATATGATTTTGAAAGGATCTTGCACAACACAATTACAAAATTCTAAACTTACAAGGTTCTGGGCTTATACTTCTGCTTCATTGAACAAATTGCATCTGCAGATACTATTTTATTTGCGAGACACTAAATATAAATGTCTGTAAGCACTATTTATTTCTTTAGGTGAAAAACTTAATTTTGGGAACTTGTGTAAGCAATGGCCTTTTGTGTTAGTTGTATTGCAGAGTGACTCAGCTGCTTTGTGGGAAATGACTTCTCCCTGTTTATACAAATCTCACAAATTGTTGTGTTTTATTCTTCAAAGAGAGCAGGGCACATAATGACAGGAACTGAACAGCTGTAACCATCCCTAAACCATTCCACCAAATTGGTAACATTTGTGCATATGTATAAAAATGCATGAAAACTAATTCCAAAATACATTTTAATATTAAAAGTGTCCTGCACATTAAGCTAACTGTAAATTTAAAACAAAGTTACTTCACCCTGGTTTAATTTAATTATTAAAATCCTTCAAATCTATTTTTTTCACATTGTTGTGTGACTTTATATACAGTGTATGCTTTAAAATATTTTTATAGAAAATCCGTACGATTTTTTGATAAAATATCCATTTTAGTTGTGTCCCCAGATTTTCACTTAGTCCTGTTGTCTTAACCTATTTCCTCCACCCATTTTCAACAGAAAATTGTATCATCTGTATCTTCTGATGGCCATGGAAAGACCAAAAGTTAATTTTCTCATTTTATTTTCTGTATATTTTCTGATATTTTTAGCTATGACGGACAAGGTCAATCTCAACTTACGGTTCTGTTACCTATATTATTTCTTTGTTTATTTTAAAATTAAATTTTAAAATTAAATTTTTGGGTAATTCACTAGAATTTGCTCAGTATTTATATTTCATATATTTGCTAATTCAGTGTTACAAACTCAGTCCTATTATTTTTAGTCTATTAATTACAAAATGCATCCATGTTCCGTTAAGATTGACACATTTTGAATAGCAAAATAAATGTGTTGAAAACACACAATTTGTTTAATTTTGAAGCGTTACAACAGGCAAATGTTACTGATTAAGAAATGATTTATGTCTTCTTCATTATGAATGATATCAATGTGGTTTAAAGTCCTCTAAAGAAAAGCATCTCTTTATGTACATCATTTATTTTTTGACAATTTAGCCTTTTTTCTTTAGAAATGCAAGAGTATTAAGCCATCCAGAGTATTAAGCCACAATACTTCTAAGAATATTAGAAATTGCTAAGAGTTCATTCTTTATTTCATATCATGCAGGCAGGCTTTCCACCTGGAGTTGTGAATATCTTACCTGGATTTGGTCCTACGGCAGGGGCAGCGATTGCTAGTCATATGAACATTGACAAAGTAGCTTTCACAGGCTCTACAGAGGTAATCAATCTGATCTAGTCTGAGCTAGTGGGAAAAAAATAACATTGTTCTAGTAAAGTTGGAAATTTCTGATTAGATCACAAAAGTTCTGTTAAATTGTATTGTTGAAAAGTTGCTCTTACAGAGCTAACTATTAATGGAGTTGTCAGTTTGGTTTCATTTAGGTTTCATATTTGTCTCATGCATTTCTGCTAAACTAAAACTAAAGGAGAACTAAACTGAAACTTAAGAAGACACATGTGAGATTAATGGGAACTTTTTCTCAGGAACAAAAACATATATTCATTGTATATTATATATAGAATTTATATACATACATATACATACGCACGCACACATATATATGTATATATGTTTGTATTTATGTCTCTATTTGCTCTCTAGTTAATGTCTTTGCTTTCTCTTTGAAACAATAGCAGGGAAATTTGAACGATCTTAAAGGGGTGGGACATGTGAGGTTCAGGGACATAATAAACCTTATCACATTGACTTATGAATATTAATTAAGTAGCTAAAAATTTGCACAGTAGCTCTTGCTGAAAGGTATGTAAATGTGTGCTATATATAGTAGGTTAAAATGTACCACTTGCATATTTGTTCAATTCACTACTAAAGTGACCAATTGGCAGGGTTGCGCTTTGTATTAAAGCATTTGTTTAATGTGAGTAGATACAACTTTTCTTTAGCAGCAAAAACTCTTATCAAATATACTGATTACTTCCTAAGAAGTGTGGGAGGGGGCTTAATAAAAGTCTTAAAGTTACAATGGTTGCTTTACCCTTAACAAATGAAAGATTTTATTTTCCTTTTCTCCTCATGGGATGTTTCAAACCTTTCTATACCACATTTTGCAATAAGTTCTGTAGATAAAGTTCCAAATTGATCATATGACCTCAATCTAAGTACTGTGGTTTCTAACTTTGTTTTCCTTTATTATATACATGAAAAAACAGATGACAAACAAGACACATAAGAAAAGTTGTGGAAGCTTCATTACTAACCACTGGCCTCTCTTTATTGTCCTGTGCTCTTTTTATGTTCAGGTGGGACAGCTGATCAAAGAAGCTGCAGCCAAGAGCAACCTGAAAAGAGTGACTCTGGAGCTTGGGGGAAAGAACCCCTGCATTGTGTTCGCTGACTCAGACCGTGAGTGATGTGGTTTTCCAGATCCCACCACTGAAACAATAATGAGATCACTGGGATGCCAGAGAACAACAGGGTTTAGGAGAGATTGAATTTTCCCAAATGAGTTGTTTCATTTCAAACCTGTAGTGTATATTGCTATTTTTTATTGAAGTGCAATAGGAGACTTTTTGATGAATCTTCAACTAGATCTTTGATCAGTTCATAATGACCATGTCTGTCATGATTAAAAGCAGCAGAAGTAGTCCTTATGACCTTTGTGCCAAGTCTTCAAAAGTCATATGATAGCTTTGTGTAAAGAAGAGACCAACAGTTCTTATTCTCCATCCCACTAATTTATCTGGCAAATCGCATTCAGTTATGACACAGGCGATGATGTCACACGTGGCACACATTCTCAAAGCAAAGTCTTTTTAATCTCAAGACATCTTTGTGATGTTTCATATAACATGTAGAGATTTCTAGACAAGATCACTACCAACTGATGTTGCATGGATGATTTCTTTAAATATTTTCCACAGAAACAAAGCAGTACTTGGGTTTTGAAATGAAATGTGTCAGTAAATAATGACAGAACACTGAGAAGTGTCTCAATGCCATTGCATTAGGTGACAAAATGTCAAACCAAATACCACTGATTTTGAAGAAAGCACACTTTTCAAGCAAAACATTTCACAAACATAACTAAAGTTTCAAATATCTAATGGCATTCATACATTTCAAGGAATTACTTTATTATAAATAATTTTTAGGGCCAACAAATATTTTTGTATACATAAAGTTAATTCAAGGGGTTTTTTTTTGTCTTGGAGGGTGAAGGGCATTTTTGGCTTGAGTTTTCCCAGGTCTGTAAATGTTGCAATACTCAAGACCACCCATGCAGCTGTAAACTCTTTCTGCTTTGTAATCACACAGTGTTATTATTATGTATGTTAACATCTGATTTAACATCTGATGTTAACAAAGATTTATGCCAATGCACAGCTCAATAAACTCAAGACATAGTATAATGTTATCAACTTTTCAAATTAATTGAATAAAAAATCAGCACACATGAAGAAACAATGCATATGGATTTGTGGATTCTGTGTGTGCGCAGTGCAGTTGGCGGTTGAGGAGACTCAGAAAGGCGCATTCTTTAACCAGGGTCAGGCATGCACCGCTGCCTCACGTGTGTACGTGCAGGAGCAGGTTTATGAGGAGTTTGTGCGTCTTAGTGTGGAAAGCACTAAGAACATAGTGATCGGAGACCCCATGGATCCACGAACCTCACATGGGCCACAGGTGACAATTTCTTTCCTGCATAAAGTTTACTTCTTAAAGACATTTCCCTTAAAAATGCCATACTTGGTTGTAATTGGTCAGTCGTTGGTGAGTTTCATTTCTACATCCTCATTTATCTGTATTTGTTTTTGAATGTGGGTTGGTTGGCAGATTGACCAGCACCAGTTTGATAAGATTCTGGAGCTGGTGAACAGTGGGAAGAAGGAGGGAGCAAAGCTGGAGTGTGGTGGATGTGCGGTGGAGGACAGAGGCCTGTTTATCCAGCCCACCATTTTCTCTGATGTCAAAGATCACATGCGTATCGCCAAAGAAGAGGTACTTCCCACTTCCCTTGCATTTCCCTTGCAAGAGCTTTAGAGGTTTAAATCTGAATCAGTGCTCTGGAGTGCCACCTGCTGGAGGACATTGACCTTGTTAAAAAATTACCAAGTCTGAAGCCCTTCAAAGCTTTGTTACATTAATGAAGCCAAACATGATGCAATGCATAAAGATCATCAGTGAATCAATTGTTATTTTTGGAGGTTTATAGCTGTGGTCATTTAGATTTGTTGTAATAATAATCACTTGCTAATCTGGAAAATATTTTTCATTCCCAATTTTCATTTTTGGGTGAACTGTTCCTTTAGGAATCTGTCCATAGCCTCCATACTAAATAACTGTGCACTGAGTGCTGTTTTGCTTTATTGTCTGTTTCGCAGATCTTTGGGCCAGTTCAGTGCATCATGAAGTTTAAGACACAGGAGGAGGTGATTGACAGGGCCAACAGCACACAGTACGGGCTGACGGCAGCAGTGTTCACACGTAACATAGATCAGGCCCTGAGCGTGTCTGGGGCCCTGGAGTCTGGTACTGTTTGGTAAGTGTTACTATAGTGCTATATAAAGTGCACGACAATCAGGTATAATCCACAAACAGTCTTTAATAAAAAATGTACAAGGAGTAAAACACAGGAGATCACAGGAACAAAAGTAGCACAACACATAAGTATAGCAATTGCAGGGAACTAACATAAACTGAGGCTTAAATACACAGAGCAAACTAAAACTGGGCTCAGACTACAGGATGGATTATGAAATCTGGTTGTAGCATGAGGAGGATCTTAAAAGGTTTTCTTCTCTAAAATCTTAAACATTCTCACACAATAAGATTTTAAAATTGCACCATCATGCAGTACAAAAGAAAAATATTACATTTATAGTGCCACAGGAACTATACCCCTTTCGTTATCTTATGAGGAGGCAGATATAAACAAAGCAGATTGATGCTTTTATTGTTATTATTATTATTATTGTTTACATTTGCTGGCTAGTGTGCAACTTACTACACTCACCCAGTACGGGAGTGGTGATTTCTCAGCTCTTGTTTTTGAGGGAGTGACTGTGATATGTTTTCACATACTGGTTAAACGTGCAGTTGTGTTGTTTACACTCTTCAACAACTTTCTCCTCCATCTCTACCATCTATGGATTTGTAAATCAGCTTGTTTTACGATTGCTATTTCATATAGGTCTGTCATTCACCTCGGTCTGTAGTCACTGTAGTGAAAGTACTGACGCAATTATCCCAATTTAAAATGCAAAATATTAAACATGTTTGACAGCGATTGGAACAGCCCCAATCAGAAGATATAAGATTTGATCTTTAAAGGGCTCACATTACAAGATAATTTGTGATGAACATTGAACCTGATTTCTAAGATTCTCGAGAGAATCCGGTTAAAATCAGCCTGAGAATCCTGTAGTCTGAGCTCATTTTAAGAAGCTAAAAGATAATTAACAGGGCACAGGACAAAGCAATAATTAATCAACCAGAATGAGAAACTCAGTTAAGTGACAGACACAATGAGAGTTCACTTTTACAACTGAAACAACACATTCAATTGAAACACATAGTAACACTTAACACTTTAGTATGGGGACCAATTTACACTTTGACCAAGTTGCCTATTAGCTCACATATTGGCTGTTTATTAGTACTTATAAATCACAAATTAATACCTTATTCTGCATAAACATATTGTACATCGCTTAGTCCTACCCCATACCTACAATTAAAATAAGTGTTAATAAACAGTAAATTAGGAGTGTATTGAGGCAAATTTTAAGTAGTTAATGGTGAATATCTGTACCCAATACTAAAGTGTTAGCAAAACAACATTCAAAATATAAGTGGTGTAATGTTTAATGAACAGAGATTTATTCCAGGTGAGGTCAAAGGTCATGTCTCAATCTGTTCTTCTCTCTAGGGTGAACTGCTACAACGCCTTACACGCTCAAGCTCCATTCGGAGGTTACAAAATGTCAGGAAATGGGCGAGAACTGTGAGTGCTTAAGTTTCATGTGATTAGTTTTGTCCTTTAACATTGTGTCTCCACTTTAAGTGACCATCACGTCATGGCAGCTTTGGTTTAAACCTTTTCTAATTCGATCGAAAATACATGTAAGCGCACATTGAAAATGACGTACAAATCGCGTAATGACGTATGGCGCACGGCTGTTGTCGTTAGATGGCGACGCAAAACTGTACGGTTAATGAAACCACGATGTTGCTCAGTGTTTTACACGTTAATTGTGCTTTGAAAAAACGTAAAAAGAAGCAATGGCAGTAGAGTGGCTGCTAGTATGATAAGACGGGAAACGTATATTCGTGTACTGTGCGCATGTCAAAAGATCAAATCCGATTCTAAGCGTATCATGTAAACACGCACATCAACCCGATTCTTTGATTCAGCGTTCATGTAAACACTGCGCTCGGATTGATTGATTTCAATCTGCTCTCATTTTAACATGACTGAAATATTAACCAAGATGGCCCAGTATTGTTGCTGATGAGTGTCCTTATGACGTTCCAGTGAGGTTTGTTTTGGGATGTGATGCACATTTGCGCATCCGTGTTTACTATAGCGCTCTATTTATGTTCGCTGATCAATAATTATATGTGAATCCAAAATTAAAATCATATACATGTTAATGTATTAACCAACTTTAATGAACAATGAGCAATACATTTGTTACAATATTTATTAAACTTTGATTAGTTAATAAAAACACAATGGTACATGTTAGCTCTTGTGGCAGTTTTTACCCCGTGGTATCGAATATCGATATTTTTCAAGGTATCGTATCGAAGTTAGAAATGCCAGTATCGTGACAACACTAGTTTAAACTAAAAGTGCTGAATCTGCACATTGGCAAAATGATCATTTTAGACGTGTGGGAAAAAAGTGCCTGCGGTAGCCAAGCTCATAGTATTCATACCTGAAATTAAAAGAACCTGTTATATTACCAGCAGCATTAGAGTACTGTTTTGTTCATTAGGTTTTTACAATTTATTATACATGAATATATGATATTTATGTGTATTCATTTTTTGATATTAATATATATTAATATTATATATGGTTTTGCATTTTGCAGTCACATTATGGCATGTCTGCAGTGACACTAACATAAAGAGCATTTTGCTAACTTAGAGACCATAAACATTTAAGCTTATTTAAAATAAGCTAATGAAGATGATTTGTCATTGTGATAATAAGTTACATAGGAAATTCAGAAGAAGGGGCTTAATTCCAGTGAATCTGAGTCATGCATGCAAATGCCCTTGTATTTGACACATGCTGTATTGTGTGTTTGTGTTTACAGGGGTGAGTATGCATTGGCAGAGTACACCGAAGTCAAAGCCATTACTATTAAACTCTCAGAGCAGCTAAGACTGTGAGCTGTGACATTAATGATCTCAGACCAGCTCTTCACTGTGGACCCCAACCATCATCTATGCACAGACTTCTTTGATTCATAACTGCATCTGTCAATCAAGGGATGGAAAAAATCTGGACATGAAATTATTTCTTATTTCATTTTCCTTTAAACCATTTTGTACCAGTCCCTGTTTATTTTTTTGTAGATGTTCTGTACAGATTAAAAGAAAGTACTATCAAGCAAAGGCATCCATCATCTTTCAATATATATAATATATATATATATAACTCATGTTTTTCCAAGCTCATACACTATGTAGTTTTATTGCTGTAGATTCACATTGTTTTGGACTCAATTGAACACATTCATGATGCTTTACTGTTTGTTTTGGTTGTACAGTTCTTTCAATGACTCCTGAAAAATCTTTCAGATTTTAACATTATCAAGGATATCTGTA
This sequence comes from Botia kubotai, assembly GCA_036877585.1. Taxonomy (NCBI): domain Eukaryota; kingdom Metazoa; phylum Chordata; class Actinopteri; order Cypriniformes; family Botiidae; genus Botia; species Botia kubotai. The sequence goes on from JAZGTI010012831.1 coordinate 12,353, forward strand.
AAATAAACTATGCAGTGATGTAATTAAAACACTTGCTTTTGTCTTACAATGAGTCTGATCTAAACCTCCACCAAAATAAATAAACAGCTAAACCTGATGGTTACCTTGGATGTAATGCTGTCAAATTTAAAATTATGCCTTTTCTTAAACCTTTAAATGTACTTAGACATAAACTAGATTATTACACAACAAGAAGGTTCCTGGTGTGAACCCAGGCTGAGCCAGGAGGCCTTACTGTCTCCCTGTGTCAGCATGGCTTTTCTCTGTGTATTCCTCTATAGTCAAAATACATGCAGGCTAGGTAAATATAATAAAAATTGCCCTTAGCTGTGTGAATGTGTGTAAATGTGAGCATATGCCCTGCAATATACTGACCACCTATTCAGGGTGTTCCCCGCCCATGGCCTGAGATGCTGGGATAGGCTCCAGCCCCTCATGACCATGAAGTAGACAAGCACATGCTCCGTGTGTGTGTGTGCGACTTGCAGTGTGCGTTCACTTCTCACCGGTACTGGGTTTGATGCAGAGTTCATATTTCGGGTATAGATGACCATACATACGCATATGTAAGCCCTTTATTTTAGACAAGGGGAGGGGCGACCGGGATAGCGCCCGTAGTGTCTTCGCTGTATTTTTTTAGGGAAAATGACGAACACCTGTGTTGTATTTCTATGGAATCAATAAAGGTATGAGGATTATTGTTGTTTGGGTCTGGTATGTAAGGGCTGCTGAGCTTCTCGCCGAGGCTACCGTGCCGGGGCCTGGGCTGGATGTTTCCCCGCGACGTGTGTGTGAGCGATTGGGAGGAATATTTTGTTGTTGGGTTTTCATAGAGTTCGGCGGCCGCCGTTTGTTTTACCGAACGCTATACCCTACGTCCGGTAGCGGGTAAGAAGGCCAGTAGTCCATTATCTGCTTCTATGTATTATTGACTTGTGTGCATACTAAGTGATTTACTCGCCGGGGAGTCCGGGTTTAACGTAACTGATTAATTGTTGCCGGTTCCCCCCGGCGCTTGTATTTATGTTTGTACCTGTGTGTGTGCGCAGGGGGTATTAGGGCAGGTTATTATCATTCATGTTTTTATGTTGCTTTATATTGACGACGGCTAAGTAGTTAGCCAGAGTGGTTTTTATATATTGAGTGATCCCCTTTTGGTGTGTAGTGATGGGTGTGATTTAACTGATATAGCTACTTCTGACTTTTTGTACCTTTGGTGTTTGCCGTGTAATGAAATTGTGTATGCTTGGCGGGCACATGAACTAATTTTAAGGTGTTGAAGCCCTCTGCTGAATATCTTGCTGTCGTCGATTACATATTTGCCTTAAGTAACTTGTGATCCATCAAATACATTAATTTAAGTATATATTTGACAACCATCTTAACCTGCTGCTTTGCTCTCTGGAGATTTTAATAGTTGTATCATTGTATAAGAATAAAAGTGACACTTGTATTTATTAGAGTTGTGTGCTGAGTCCTCCCTGCTATTGATGCACAAATAAATGATCTTGTCCAGTTAGGAACCTGTGGGTCTTTTCATACACTTCTTTTGGAGTGTTACACATCCACCAAAACACAACAGACCATCACTGCCACCACCTGGTACAAACGTGCGAGAACGTTTACTTGTGTTCTAGATCTGTCAAACGCTCGTATCCACGTATATGCTCGATTAAGAGTCTTACATGAGTGTTGTTGGAACCAACGGGTACAATGTTTTTGCCAGATGGTTCACAAACATTTGTCAGGTATGAATCATTATACTATAAGGATCACAGTGATTGTTTTTATTTTGTATTTAGCACAGTGTATATACCCCGTTGTTCTTTCCATGTAGTTATTTGTGTAGCATGTGGTTTTCGTCTGTGTGTGCAAATTTGCAGACAGATGCTATGTGAGACTGATAAGTGTAAACCGTAAATTCCAGCTTCATGTCTTACCTTCAACGTATTGCTCTTTTTTTAGCTAAAATCGGTATTTAATCCCTGCAGTAAAGTAGCTACATAAATCGATTTGAGCACACATTCATGCAGAATGTACTTCAATGTGTATTTGTACAAGGATGACACCTGTGAAATAAACATCTATTTGATCTTTATACACATTTGCCTTGATACAGTCGTTTGTAATTTTCATAGCTGTTTAAATAAATCACAGGCTAGTTTTACTCTTTATTGTGGGTGTTATACTATAATAAACCTCACTTTTTTTTGTAAGAGGTTTAACCAGACAAATATGGAGGACAAAGGGTGCACCACACCACAGAACTGGATACCAAAGCTTACTTTATTTGGAAGATTAAGATGAACAAATATAAATAACAGTAATAAAGTTAATCAAACATTCATTCGTAGGTCTTTTAGGTTTACTAGAGCAAACAGCGAAAGCCAAGTGACACTCCAACACTGCACTACATTATACACTCCAGTGATTGATTCACATCCCACACTTTCTACTAAAAATTGTGATCACAGATCATTTCAGGTGGTATACAAATTAATTCGATTTTCCCCTAGCTCAGCACATACAGAATGATCATGTTCATATAAACTTTAAAAACATGCAAACACATCGACATTCACACTCATACAGCACATACAACACATAGAATTGCATTAAAATTAAAACACTTCCCCTTTTTCCCATGAAACAAGACCCCGCCCCGGGGTCCAAAGAAATAATCGGCAACCAATAGTGGATCACGTGCCCGTCTCCGCTCGCTCCCGGACCGATCTCACTCACTGTAGGCGAGCCACACTTCTCATAGGCAAGTCTTCTTTACTCAGTTCATTCAGTTAAACAGTTAGCCCTTCGAAGTCCTTAACAATTAGTCCTTATCGGAGAGCACCATTATATCCCTGCTGAAAAAACCAGCCTAAACCAGCCTAAGCTGGTCAGGCTGGTTTTAGCTGGTCTCCCAGCCTGGTTTTAGCTGGTCAAGCAGGCTGGTTTTAGAGGGGTTTTGGCCACTTTCCCAGCCTGGCCAGGCTGGTTTTAGCTGGTCAGGCTGGTCTT
>JAZGTI010012832.1:0-15366 GCA_036877585.1 Botia kubotai
TGTTCTTTATTACTATCAGTGTAGTTTAACAAGGACGTTCTTTTTGGAATGGTGTGTTTGTGTGCTGTGGCTATGCCCTTCACTAAGCCCAACAGGAAAGGCAGAGCCCCATTTAGTGAATGATTAAACGGCCCATACATGCCAAGATATAATCAATGGGCTTCAGCATGTGGCTCTGATCAAGAGGGCATAATCTGATAATGTCAACCAATTTAGGCAAATGTGGTAATCACACTGATTATTAAAGTCATGAAGGATCTTGGCTTCCAAAAACCAAGAAGAGACAAACAAGAACATCTCAAGTACATTTCGCCATGTGAAATTTAATTAAGCAACGGTTGCTTCATTAAGATGGAGACTCCACCCAAGGTCACCCAGAGTTGTTTCCTTGAATTGAAATTTAGTACTATGCTGTTTGATGTGTATTCGCTAGTTTAAGAAGGTTACCTGTTTCTTTTCACTACTTAGGTAAGTGTAAGTCTGATAATTCTATCTGAAAAGGCAAAAAAAGGTTTGGAGGAAAACATTTAAGACCAGGTCAACTAAAACACTACATTTCTTTGATCAAATAATAGATCATGTCTCAGTTACATATATAAGTGAGTTCAGAGGGTCTGTGTTTAGGTAAATCAAGACACGCCTGAAAGTATGCGTCCTTCAGGTCTATGGCCGCAGATGCTGCACACATATCAGAGTCTGTGAAGAGACCTAGACCTGGTCTGAACCCACAGCCTTTCTTGGGCACAATGAAGTAAGGACTGTAACACCCTGCCTCCATCTCAGCTTTTGTAGCAGGTTTGATCACAGCCTTCGTGCAGAACTGCTGTCCTCTCTTTTTGAACGAAGGAGAAGAGGACACCGCAGTACCTGGGTGGGCACCTGGCAAATTGAATTGCATAGCCGCATAGAGCTGTATCTTCATATGAGCCAGTATGACAGGTTGGGGAGGGCAAGCCACTCACACAAACACAGTGCCAAAGGCTGCAACGAAATGATCAGTGTGCCCAAAACAGTGGGTGCGTCACAGCGGGCCATTAGTATAGCCGGGTTGACAACTCCTGTGAGGGATGAGGAAGCAACGCATCCTTGTGAACCCTGAAAGATGAAGGCAGAGAGCATGCAGACACCTGTGATGCTGGCGTATCTCTGCACTACTGACCCAGAGAAAACTAACCCGTGCCGTAGCACAGGCCAGATGGTAAGACACCACCCCTCAGGACAAGCTCAAAGGGTAGAAAAGGGTCCCAAGACAATGAACATTCTGTGGGGTTTTACCTGACAGAAACTCGCCAATTGTTTCCCCCAAATTGCCTTCAGGGCAGATGCTTCTTTGTGTGCAGCAGAAACAGAATGAGTATTGCAGAAAGCAACCAAAGTGCTTCTTTGCTTCCTGCAGAAAAAAGAAACCACAGAACACTGGATAAGCTCCAAAGAACAAATCTGAATGAGTGGTGCGTGCCATCTCCCTTTTAAAGCCGGATATCTGGGGCGGAGACTGGCATGCAAAGCCCACTCACCATTTCCCATTGGTGCTTATTTGTAAGGCCAATTTTCATTGCCATTTTCTAATAAAAAGCAGACTGATTGGTCTCCCAAGGTCAAACCCCTACTGTCTCTACATTGACACAATGTCGCATGCGTGACAGAAAGGAAACAAGAAAACATTGAAGCCAAGCTCTGAAAATTGTTGCAGCGATGAAACTATACACCAGCCTGCATTTGGATTTTGTCTCACACAATCAAACAAAAAGTCACCAAGAGCCTTTAAAACAGCATATTTTATGGCACTCTAAATAGGAGTAGATCAAAGTGTCTCATTGAAGCTTAGCAAATGTACAAACATAGTTATAGAGTGAAGGTCAGACAAGCATCTGTAATCTCCTTTTATAGTTCCTGGAGAGGTCATAAAAAGACTGAAAGAAAAAAAAAGAAATAAAACAGAAAGCAAAGTGTAAGTAGTAAGAGCAAACAATCTCGGGAACATCCCTTACTAAGACTAACAGCTGTTTAAACATTTTCAAGACAAAGAAATTGGCTCGATTTATACAAAGCAGGACTTCAAAAGGCAGGAGTGCGCTGCTTATATTTACCTTACTCAGCGCTTGAAAGTCTCCTCACTCCAAAGACATGGTGCCCATTAATGCAGAGTCATAAAACTTGAACCCCATCCTGTTCCTTACATATTCATTCAATGTGAGTTGGCTGATGGCTGCAGGTCCACGCCACTGAGCTTTAACTGCCTCACTATCAAATATCTGACAGCTCAAGTTTACATTTGTAAAATGTGATCATTATAAAACCATATGCTCCCTAAAACCCATGCGTTTATCCTGCATATCCCAGGAAATTGCTGTCCCCTGTGCCTAAGAACTGTGTCACAAAGGAAAAGTTACCTGCTTGTTAAGGATTTGAAGAAGCATTTAAAAGATCAAATTAGAAAATTAATAGACCGAAAAGCATCCACACTTATCCACATTGTGAAGATGTGCGATTTGGCAGTAAGATTTACCGCAAGTAGGGCCTGTGAGGATTAAATGTGTGTCTTGATTTTGGATAAAGCGAATCTATTCTTGATTTGGCTATATCCTCCCAAGCTAATATAATTTTGTATGTCATGCTCTTTTTAGGTTCCTAAAGACTCCTAAACATCATTTCTAAAACATTTTTCTCAATTCATAATTTTACGTTATATGTATATATATACATAAATAATTTTTGATATACACTGTGAACATTTATATACACAGGTTGAATATCGGGGGCAACAGGGATTAGTCAGGTGCAAAAACCTGTGTCTTTTAACCACTAACCACCTGCAATCCAATTCAGCAATCATTATACGCACTGAAATAAGGCATGGCATGACTATTTAAATTAAGCATCAATCTTTTCCACACAATATCTTTTTTAACAAAACAGAGAATGTTTTTGAATATGTTTGAATACATAGGAATTTGTTTGAAATGTTTGAATACATTTAACTAGCCATCATGGCAGCAGAGCTTATAATTATAGCAGTCAAATAATAAGCAAGATTACTTAAATTGGAAATAAATATCTATATGTGCTGTGTTCTTCTACACATTTTGGTCATTTTGAATAACAGATTCAGGTACCTGGGTTGCAGTGGTGCAGTGATGCTCTACTGTCCCAGAATAGAATGCCTGATTGTGGTTAGCTGCTGAACTGGGTGTTAAAACAACACACAGCATGTACAAATTAAAAAGGCTACAGGCATGCAAAACTTAATAATGGTAAATTACCCCCTAGAACTTTACCCACAACAGCAAAAAAAATACTTAATGCCTGTGCTCGATAAATCATATTCAGACTGTATTTAATATCTTCCATCTTGCATGTGATATTTATCTTGTTTCTTGATGCACAAAATGAGTTTTCATTCGACACAGACGAGACAGAAACGTAACGTAAGAGTGCTGACAGCCCAGCACGCTGACTAATTCACTCATCTGCTACGGCTGAGGCCAGGACTTATTGCTCCTTTCAGACTGTCCCACAGACAGACAGCCTCCTCCAGGACCATAACACACCTGATAAAATCTCCCCAAATATTCCAGGCATTCGGCTCAGACAAAGGAGAGGCGGTTAAGGGGGGCTCTCATTATCGTTCTGGTCTTCAGATAGCCGTACATAAAATAGGGACGTCTCTTGTTACTTTTTGTGGTGCTTTTGGGTCACTTCAGCAGTGACAGCAAGCACCTGTTTGACAAGAGATTCAAGTCTGAGTCCCAAACGGCACCATTTGTACCTGGGTCTGTCTCCGAAAGTGAAAGGATAATTGTCCAGTCGAACCACCTTTTCCTCACGTCTCTATGGAGTGCACCATTACAGCTGGCGACTTCCTGTAGAATACTGTGCACTTCTGTTTGATATTTGTTATCGGCTAAAGAACTTTTTTGTTGATGGTAAATAGTTAATGATCTGGAAGAATTTGTGGTGTTTAAGTGTGTTACAACCACAAGTCAACAAGAAAAGCAGAATAAATGCCATTTAGGGATAGGAATCATTTCTACAGCCCAGAAGGAGGTGCTGGGCGTCTTCGTAGAGCGAGAAACAGATAAAGTTGAGTTGTTTTCTGAAATAGTCTTGCCCACGCTGCCACGGCTAATTAATGTTGCCATTGGTTGTTGACATTATGGACTTAATGTCAAATTTAAACAGTGAAATAAATCAGATTGCACTGTCCCTTTTAAAGCTGTCTAGGTAACTCAGTAACTATAAAGACATCAAAAAAAATTTGATAGTACCACAGAGCCACAATGTTTACAGTTTACAGAATACTAGACACTAGAAAGTATTTTAGTTTTAAAAAAATATTACAGACTTCACCTTCTTCAACTCTTGAACCAAGACAGTTGGTAAGTAGGGCTGGAATGTGTTTGCTTTGTGCTAATTGATCCAGAATTGGTCTTTGCATTAGCTGACCTAGATGCAGTCCCAAACAATAACTGGATTTCAAAGTAAAAACTGACACTTGCAACTTTAAAGAGTTGTTTAATTATGTGGCGTGTGCCAAGCCGGTTTTTTTTTACCCACACCAGCTCAGGTTAGGGCAACTAGCTCGGTCAATGCAAAAGAACAAGCAGTGTCATTGCACCATGCAGATAAGTCATGGATGCCAAGCACCCTTATCAGTTCTACAGCGCACTATGGGATAGATAATGGCACTCTCTGGACGCTTGCTGCTCTCCGTCTCCAGTGTTTACTGAGCCACATCAAAGGCTGAAGTGTGAGCAGGCCAGTCATGTTAGTCATTGATAAATTAAGCAAAGACTCATTTGGTCAGGGACCACCCCCCTAATACCCCCCGTTAATGCACCTACACAGTAATTATTTCTCTGTAATGACAGCCGACACTTCAGTAAGTTGTAAATGGGAGGAGGCTTGTGATCGGTAGAGGCTGTGGTTCTCATACTGTTGTTCTCCGCTCTAAACCTTTCTGCTGCAAACTGTTCTGCTCTTTGCTGCTCTTTGTACTGTGTTCTAGGTGGTTGTTAATGTGTTGCTCTGGGGTTACTTCCATGCCTCTATGATATTCAGGTACCTTTTTCAAGGCTATATGTTTTCCTTTCAGTTTATTGTACACCAGGCAAAAGTAAGTCCGAATGCTTATAGATAAAAGCACACTTTTTTTCACCTTTTCTCCCCTCACAATTTGAGGTATATATAAAAGGCTATCCAATACTAAGCCCTTTATATGTCAATAGTAATAATCATGTTTACCTTAACAAGCATCGGTTATTCAGTTGCTTGCCTTTGATTTCCTTTCTCGTGAGGCTAATTTCTGTCTGTGTTATATTTAATTGTTTGTACATGCGTGTGTTAAGAATAGATGACCAGACAGCAGGGAAACCTTTTTAATATCCCAAGACTCCAGAATTCAGCACACAGTAGATTGACCTATGACCCCCAGAGCCTGCTGTCTTGCTATTGCTCTTCCATTATCTCTAAGTAAATCTCTGTTTTAAAGCCACGGCGCCTTAGGTTATTTTGTGAAAAAGAGAAATGGCTTTAGCCTCGCAGGTTGTGGGGATCAGAAAAGCTGATTGTGCTAGCACTAATACCGAACATTCATTGTCCTCCAAGTCATTACACTTGGAATCCTGGTTATACAAATCAAACATGACCAATTATGATTATTAGAAAAGAATTGAATTTGTTTGAAAACATTACACTGTCAGCTTAAATTGAAATATCTGTATCTTGGCAGGCAAAGTGTCTGTCATTTAAAAGAAAAAACTGTCACTTCCTGTACAAAAAGTCTCACATTTAATTTAGTAAGATTTAGAAAGAACACAATGACAGAAAAGTTACAATAATTTAGAGAGATTTTTCTTTGAGTGCAGAAAACACAGCAGAGTGTCTATAAGGCAACAGCAGTTAACCATTTATCGCCATTGCTGTTTCATATTCATCATGCTAATTGTTCAGACGCGGAAATAGTGTTTGTTTAAAACAATTAGGGCTTGGTTTTGTGCCATGCAACAGTGTGTCAAAGCCAACAGCTGTAAAGAATTTCAGCGTTTACTATATATAACATATCTTAACCCTATATGGTAATATAATCAAATGGAAACATATTTTATTTATCGTTACATAATTGCTTTCCAGAAAATACTAAAGCAAACTGAACTGATGGAATGAAAAGGACAGTGTTTCATATTTTTATTTTTATTTTCATGGTTTTCTCAATACTGCAATTTTGTACCACATTAGAAATGCAGTAATGCATTTTCTCATTGCAGTTATATAATAATATAAATAGTAATATCAGCTATATAACTGTAGTTTACTAGAACTTGCCTCAGAGCTCAATAAAAAGCGTACAAAGTGTACAATTAGAAATCACTTAATACCAGCACTCAGATCACTTCAGTGGCTACAAATATCCTTTAAAATCGATTTTAAGTTCTTCCTGTCAGGGTAAAACTGACACCAAACTGACACCAAAGAACTAGCGCTGAGGAAATCTGACTGTGCCTTCACCTCACATCACCTCACATCACCTGCGTCAGGGCAAAGTTACACTTGAACACACTACAGACTACAGCCGACGGGCAACTAGTGTGTACACTCTGCACTTGCAAGAGAACATAACAGCTGATAAACAGCTGCCGCCATCTGACAAGATCCAACAGTGTGGAACACACCGACAAAACTAAATGCGACCAATGCTGAAAAACTGTGTCCCAAGCAACCAATGCTGCCTGTGTCCCAAGCTTTAGTTTTTAATTGTCTACAGACCCTACATACATACAGACCCTACATACCAATAGAGCATCTAAATATAATCCAGCAAAATGACTCAAAAACACAGCTAAAGAGTGGTGAGATTCTTTAGTCATTAGTCATTATAATTTAAAAGGTGCTATACAAATAAAGCTTTACTTTCTGCAGCTAATTTTTAAGTGTTTATAATTAAATACTTGTATTTTATCTTGGATGTACTTTTTCAAAGGTGACTTATTTGAGGTATAGTTTTTTATTAGTAGTCTCTGTGTGTGCCCTGAGAATTTTACCGCTGACCTTGTAATTTTTGTTGCAATATTCTACCATTCGATCTACAGAAACAGTTTACAGTTCTGATTTATGTTTTATGTGTTTTTTTTTCATTTTACATTCAATGAAAAGGTCAGAACAGAGAACTCTTTTGAACCTAATAGTAACAATGAGCAGTTTAAAAGGATAATTACCAAACATTCCTTTAGAAGTTCCTAAAGTATAGATAAAAGAAACCTACAATTAATTAGAGGCAACATTAACTAGTTTTCATGCTTTTTGCCAGAATTTCCCACCCATGTATTTACGTATTTCATTTTCCAAAAATCTCTGTATCTTATTAGAGCTAATTTGTAAAAAAAAAATAATAATAATAAAAGTCATTTACTGTAATTGTTAGAACATGCTTACCATAGAAGGTTCATGTATGACTTTTGTGAATGGAAAACCTCTTTCTGTTTAATTTGTCAATCTGTCTCTTCCCCTCATGGAAAATTATGTTGTCAGAGTGTGAGAGGCTATTAAACAACAATCTCTTCTGTCGGTATGAGTCAGACTTAGAGAAGCCTATTCTAACCATAGGGTCCAGCGTGTGTGTGAGTCTTGTCCCTTGACAGTATTTAGAACACACACATAGACACGAGTGGGATAAAAGGGTGTTTTGTGAACGTTGATTTCCAGTTATCGTAGAAACAGGGAGCCACAGTAAACAGTGCAGCTCTGGGTGGCCATGCAAAAGTTTAAACAAAGAGAGAGGCAGAGTGAAATTTCAGGTTTAGCACAGAGCAGTTACGAAACGCAGAAAGAATGAGGGCCCAACACATCACATCACAAACAAGCACTTAACACCAACATGCAGCATTGACTGTGTCATGCTAAGACTACAACTGTGAGTATAGTATCCAAAGTGAGACAACTCAAAAATTGTAAAGTTTACTAACAGCAAATTATTTTGTCCTTCAGCAAAGAGAAAAATGATGGTTTAGTTATTAATAAGAAAAAAGATACTGTTCAACACAACACCTTGTAATAACATGGCCCAAAATCACATTCTCAGATTTACAATGATGCTTCAGATACTTACTCAATTAAAATTAAAAATAAAAATATTATTAAAAATAAAGCCATCTTTAACATGTATTTAAACTTTTATATAGGCTATTTAATGCTTTTTTTAAAATATCAACTGTAAAAAATTTTCGCAGACCTGACATTTACAAAAATAAATCTGTCCTAAGAACACAGCTTTTCGATTTTAACATTTACATTTTAATGTGATGTTACTGTCTTCACTTGTTTACTTGAAAGCTATTAGAAAACAATGATAACAAATTTTTCATTTAGATGTGTTTACAAAAGTTTTGAACTAGTTGCGTGAAACACACAAAACCACTTCTGGAGAAAACAAGCATCCATGCAATATGACTTTTTATTCAAAACATTATAGAAACTGAAGCATATGCCTTGTCATGTCTAGCCCCTCCCTTATATAATAGGTCTCCTCAAGACGTGGCTGATATGTAGAACAAATATAGCTTTTGTGCGGGATAGCAAAGGTAACTCATTCTTCTCAAAGCTAGAACACATATTAACATCTTGACAAGCTCTGCCTAGTGAACATTTTAGCCTCTAATCCATATGTGACTTTATACTTTTCTAGGCATTTAACCTTTTGATCTCTATGATCTCAAAGCAAGTTTAGCTTGTTAAATGAATGAACTGCTGGTGTTAGTACTGTTCTTGAGGCGTTTGTTTATATGCAGGCTGATGTGCATCATCTCAGAAAACAGAGACATCTTGGCTGGGTTAAATGGATGAAAAGCGACAAAGCAAGAAATAGCAAATCGGCTGCCAAGTTAAGAAAAGCTGCCGTCGGAGATGCAGCCGCAGACAAAATACTCTTCTGTCTTCATGCAAGTGGCTAAGACCGTACAGATTCCCTCAGCTCGGCATTTAAGTGGAGGCTAAATTAAACGTTGGTGACTAATCCCTTCCACTGTCAGGTGTTGTGTATTAGTGTTGGCTGTTTTTATTTCAGCTGAGGTGTGCACTGTTGATAGTCACAGTTATGGACTTAGCGCTAAAAAAGATATGAAAAGATCTGAAAAAAAAACATTTTTGCTTCAGGCCAAATAAAAACTTTGCTTTTGTAACACTGTGATCTTATCAACAAATCTAAGCAACATTTATAATGATGTTCTAGAGTCTTTGTTCGGTAAACAGTTGTCACAATAGCAAGCTAAATTTGAACAATACTATACAATGTACAGATACGCTTGTGTCCTACTTGAAGGCAAACCTCAATGTTATTGTTGCTAATACTAAGATTACATTTAGTATTAGTTACACTTTGGTGTGTAACTAATCCTACACTGTTTTTGGTACGAAAATAAATAATACCTTAAATCATGTGATCTGCTGACAAAAGGTACATAGTTACTACTCTAGTTGTTTCTACCCATCTGTCCAGAGTCCATGATACCCTGAAAAGTTTGTTTATTAAAAGCATAGGATGTTATAGTCTACAACAGTTTTATTTATAGAAGCCAGACCTAGGAAATGCATTTTGTGGTGTAGGCTTATTTTTTAACACAGAAGCTGTTTTGAGAATAGCACAACAATCCAAAACAGATAGGCTTAATGTGAACGTTCCTTTGGTAATAACAGACACATCTCATTTTTTCTGATCAGACCTGACAGCGGAGTTTGCAAATGTTTGAAGTTGGCAGCACCCCTGCTGTTATCTAAAACTAGCCGCCTGCAGACTTCTCACCATGGGGCATCTGTACTGGCGGCACTTGGCGGCTCTCAGTTCAGCGGTCCGTGCTGGGCCACTTAGAGAGATTAATACTTAGCTAAGGGTCAAGAGAAAGTTTAGGAAACTTTCAGTAACAGAGGGGCGAATTCTCTTCTGTGCAACAACGTCAGATGACAGCAGCAAGACTTGGTTTAATAAATTAATACAAATGAACTTTGAAGTCAGCTAGATAAATCCCACAGAGACGTAACAGTGTAACAACTGGTGTCCAAAAGTCAATAGTAAAAATAATTTATTTTACAGATTTTTAAGTCACTCAGTTTTCCACTACAAATTATAAGATGATAGAAAATAAGATTTCAGTATTTTAAATACATCTTAAAAACAGTTTCTTAAAAAAAAATGTTAAACCCTAAATCTTCACGCCCTGTAGGACAGCGGCTACTCCAGCTCTCAATAGCAATGTGCGAATTTTATTAAATGTACTGTCTATTCTGACACTATCAAACACAAGTAGCATTAACTTGTAGTCTTGTGTCTGTACTTACCTTGCACATTGAGCTTGGAGAAATGCAATCTCATTCTGCTGTGCTCTGTTTGTTGAATGCTTGGAATGACAATAAAGTATGTCAAGATTTAAATCCCATGTGTGCAATGTGCTGTCAAACGTTTGGAACCCGCCATACATGCGCTGGGTTATGCATAGCCAAATGATGCATTTCACTTCTGTGAAGTGATTGTGGCTAGTACATTGTAGTTGTAGTAGTTCAAAGGTTGAACAACAGTGCCCCCCTGAGATAACAAACTTATTTGTGCACTTACACCATGACCTGTAAACTACGACCTATTTAGGGCCCAAGTACTGAAAGTGAGAAGGGTCCTATTGTTTTTAGGGCCTAAGCACTGAAAGTGTAAAGGACCCTATTGTTTTTCTTAGGATTATTATTTTTTTGTTGTTGTTAAGAGACATAAGACAAAAACTCTTTTTTTTGAGCATGTTAAAACTTGGCACGCACATCAGAGTCATCAGCCATTAGGGCTGAGCAAAGGCTGGCACAAGGATGGGGCAGAGGGGCACGGTAGCACCCCCTGGTACGGGGAACACAAAGATGGTGCATATATCATACATACATGTACACACCTGTACTTGGTATGTGTATCAGCCACGTCGACCCCAACAACTTTTGCCCTGACACCCATGTGGCAAATATGTTTATTATGGTGGTTTGATAACATTGATATAATTATTGTGAGTCACGGTCATTGCGACACCAACTGGCAACAGGAAGTGAGTCACTTAAAGAAAAACTTTAAAATAGTCAATATACATTTAGCCAAGTGGCGAGGTAATAAATTAATAGCAAAAACTAAAACAGGAAGTGGCTCATATCTACTGCGTAAATTTAGTTATTTTGTTCAAATTTGAGCTTTTAGCATTTCAGCATTTAGAAGGTCCTTTTAAATTTACCCAAGTCACTTTCTACTTGGTCAGAAAAACTGATATTGAAAATTCTAAATTGTGAATGGATTGTTGATATCTTGAACAGTGTTGCCATGGCGAGGCAATCAATTTATGGCAATAAATGTAATAGGAAGTGCCTTACATATTCTGCATAGATGGAGTTATTTACATTAAACATTCACAGTCCAGAATTTACAGTCCAGCTAGGCTCTACAACCTTAACACCAACAAGGACAGACAGAAACCTTGGTGTAGTCTTTGATGAACAGCTGACATTTTCTGACCACAATGCCAAAACAACATGATCATGTAGATTTGCCTTATACAGCCTTAGGAAAATATGGCCTTATCTTACTAAACATGCAACACAGCTCCTTGTCCAGGCCCTTATCATTTCTGGCTGGACTACTGCAATGCTCTGCAACCACTACAACTGATTCAGAACGCAGCATCTCTCCTTATTTCACTTCACCAGTTGCCACATGCATCAGATTCAAATCTTTACTCCTCACATACAAAACCATCACTGGCTCTGCACCAGATTACCTTAACAAACTCATACACATCTAAACCCCTTCCAGATCACTACGGTCAGCAAATAAACGTCGCCTTGTAATACCCTCGTCTAAAGGCACACAATCACTTGCTCACAGGTTCATCTTCATCATCCCTCACTGGTGGAATGATCTTCTAAACTCTGTTTGGTGTGCTGCATCCATCACTACATTTAAGAAACAACTAAAAACCTTTTAAAAGTACTGGACATGAGTATGAATAATTATATATATTTTTAAAAACCTACTAACCCTTTCTCCTCTCTCCCTACAGGTATAGCCTCTATAAAGCAACAAAATGCTGGAATCTTGGTAAAATGTAACTGTGCACAGCAGATGTTATCGCCTCCTAATTATTTTCACTTTGTAAGTTGCTTTGGATAAAAGCGTCTGCCAAATGGCTAAATGTAAATGTACATTAAACTTGAGAAGTATGTTCGGTGTTGTGGGCTGATCACAATGTTGTGGCCATTGTAAGTCATAGCTATAGCGCCACCAACTGGATGCAGGAAGTGCCGCTTGAAATCTACTTTAAATATCACATTTATTTACAGAGTTATATGCAAGTGCCCATCATGCATTGGTTTCAGAGAAGCTGTGTGTGGCACTGTAGTCATCGCTGCTTGCAGCATAATTTTTTTTTGACCATTTACAAATGTCATCACCTTTTTAACCACCATCACAACTTTAATGCAGCAGCTGGGCTAAGTAATGCAAAATGCAAAAGAGATGGTTAAACATTGTTTAATCTTCCCAAAACCAGTCTATCAATCTATCTTTCTCAAACATTCACCTGTGTTCCATAGGGTAACACATTTCTTAAGAACTGAGTCACTTTGACTTCAGTTTTTCATAAAAAAGCTTGAATTATGTGCCTTATTAAGTGTCTCCAAATAGACTGCACACAGAGACAGAAGCTTTCAGCAGTCTCTGTAATAGGGCAGCTTTTCGAGGACACAATAAAGCACTGTCTCTTGCCTCCCTCTCTACTGAAGAAAGAGAATGAGCGAAACAAAAAAACAGGGGCTGTATGAAATCAAAGCAATCATCAGAGAGATGCAGGATCCAGCAGGATTTGTTGCGCCATAGTTATGGATACAGAGATAAGACATGTTTTTACTGTGATAATGTGAGCATATATGTACTGTCTAAAAAGCTGCTACTCCTCATTTTTATCAACTCTTAAAATGTTACCACATATTTATAAACAAAAATGTATTTTTGTACATTTTGCATATATTTAATTAAACAATGGTAGACTGTTTGAGAAACCTGTTTAATCAACCATTAGTGATGTTTGCCCTATTGATTTGATTATAGTAACCCTTTCCATTCTATTTGTGCTACAAATAGGTAAAACCTCAAGTCATGAAGATGTGTATAGTAAGACAGGTGTTACTTTTACTTCTCTGTGTTACTGTGCTTTATTTTGCACCAGGCTGGCAATAATGCGTGAGAGAATGTAACTCTCCCATACAAGTAGACGGTGGTAGTCTTGAATTGGCATTCAAACTGGAAAACCGGAAATACTACAACTGTGGACATACAAAGCAAGCAGTGCCAAGTTGAACAGCTAATCTGAGTGATCTTTTTCTGTCGATGAGTGGTCTTATACCTCCAATTCAAAATGTAGAATCGGCCGAAAAACAGCTGATGGTGTGCAACTAGAGCCAACAGTGCGGAACACACAGACAAAACTAAAGCCAACAACAAGCTCAAAAATCAACAGAAATTGCCTCACGGATGACTGTCAGCTTAGTGTGTCTTGGGCTTAAGTCTAAATATCACAGACTTGAATCAAAATATACTTTGGGGTAGAACAGGAATAGACACAGAAACAATGTTGCATTCTAGTCAGGTGCAAAGTATGCTAATACACCAACAGAACACTATTGTTGCATCTCTGCATCGCTGACAGTCTGCAGATGTCTCTATGTTTATAATTTGCTATTGTCTCTGCCTCTGTGCCCACACACATTTGTGTGGCACCTCACACCTGCAGAGGGTCCCTAACTCCGACCGTCCCTCCAATCAGATCAAAGCATCCTCTTTCTGCTCATGCGTGGCAGGTCCTCAGAGGAGGGATGCTGTCTAATGCAATATCTCCCCTCTGGCAGTGTACTAAAGCCTGAAGCCTGTCTGCACTTAATGGACCCTTGGTCTCACAGCCCCACTGTCGCCTCTCACCTCAGACAGTGTGGCAGGTCTGGAATCAAGACTCGTGTGTGAAGGACTAGTAGTCAGAGTTAAGTGGGCCTAAGAGCACCCTTTTCAAGGGCACAAGCCACACAGAGATGGCGTTCGGGAAGCACATTGTCTACACCACATTTGGCAAGTATGCAACATGTCTTTGCCAGAAATACTTTTCCAAAATGAGGATCAAGAGCAGTCTGCTTTAATACAAGCAATATATCTCTAAGTCCTGGCCATGGGTACAAACAGTAGGGAATTTCCAGTTCATCCTGTGACCATTTTGTTCACATTGACTTTAATCTAACATTTGGATGAATTTTCAGCTTTAAAACTAGGGGTCAGTATACTGTTATTAAAACAATACACAACAGAGAGAAATCCAAAGTAACATAAGTTGTAACTGACGCATTCGCCAAATCTAAAAAGGGTTTCTGTAACTAGGCCAATGACACAGCACTCCAAATGTATTGTTATGGAGGAGGCCACTGCTCAGTGCCACCAAAAGGAGCCCTCACCAGAGTACTTAAACCAATTCGAACTACAACTTCCATGTGCCCATGTACCTTGTAATGATTACTACCTGTTTGCCACCTGATCCTCGTTAGCGGGGCTATTTAAACCCCAGACCGTCATTGACTCATTGCGATGTCTTGTATTGCTTTTGCGTGCATTTCAGTGTATTTTTCCCGTTGTTTACCTGGTAACGTTTTTGGATTGTTATTGGTTTTTGGATTGTTTGCTGCCTGCCTTGAACTGTGCCTGTTTCATATTTACGATTGTTTGCTGCCTGCCTCGACCTCTGCCTGTTATAACGTTTTTGATTTAGTTTTTTCCCCACATTACTGTTTGCTGGCTTTTTGACCCTTGTTTGTTTGACGACTCTAATAATCGGCTGCACATGGATCCTCACGCACCCGCGTCTTTGTTACATGTATGTAGGTGATAGAAACAAGGCTACATTTGCAGGTGTACATAATGAGAAATTATAGTTGTAAAAGTATATTACAGGAACTGCATAATTTTACTTTAATAAAGACATATAATCAAAGACCAAATATCTTACAAAACCAAACCTGGGGTAAAGGTAAAAAAGTGCCCTCATAAATTGAAGGTAAAAATACTTTTGAAAGTATTGAAATCAAGAGCAGTTGATATTTTCTCATTTTGATGCAAAACTGTACAATGTAACTTTAATTACAATATCTCTAACATCCTGACTGTAAATAACTCTAGGACACACAAGATGCCAAACTGAAACCTATCTCATAAACCTATCTCACCTATCTCGTCCCTGAGATCGCCAGAACACCCGAGGCTGCGCACTCTACCCGGCTGGGCGGAAGTGCTCGGAGGCGGCGGCGCGACCGTAAACAAAGACG
>JAZGTI010012833.1:0-15364 GCA_036877585.1 Botia kubotai
ACTGATAACAATCTCCATCTAAAGGAATTTCCAGAGCAGGTGACAGACTTGAACCCCTGCCAGACCTGGGGGTAGTAAACCCGGTATGGGGGAAGTAAAAAGGCAGCTGGGGCAGATATGGTATATATACTTAAAGATAACACCATGACCAGGGCATTATAAAAAATACCCAAGCAATTCTGCTGATGGAAATTCTTCTTATAAAAGACTAACGCTCTGCTCTCCAACATCAGAACAAAGGGATCACAAAACATGATTACAAAAGAGTGTTGTTGCTTTTAATCGAACCGTCAACAGGTTTCCTATACATACAAATCACAAATGTGATTATCTCTGCTGTGTCTCCTCTAGGGCTTTAGAAAAGATTTCAGACTGTGCTCAGATTGGCTCAAGACACTGCCATCAAAAGTTTAATATATCAATTCAAACTCATTTTTCTCATACACTGTATGATGCTCTCTCCAAATCATTCCATAGCTTTATACTCACGCTGTATGTAAATAGCATATAATGTAACTAAAGTAATACTATAAAATTCTATAAAAATAAGGTACTTATCTTTTTCTCAGACAAACTTGTAAGAAACAAAACTGAGATCTTAATTACGTCTCCTAAGAGTCGCCTCTGATACACAAAATCTTTATCGGTAGGTCTCTATAGACCAATAACAATGGATTTATAACATTTTACATCAAAATCTAAGAACATAACCAACATTGAAAGCTGATTCTTGTAAACATCTTAATTGTGACACATGATCACTGGATGTTCTTCTACAGTGACAACTGGAACACTGTTATGGGACAGATGATCTCGTTCAGCTGTCAATCGCAGCTGAAATTTCCCTCCCACCTCAACAGCTTTGCACTTTAGCATTCCTAGATGTCTACTCCTTAACCTAACTATAAACTAACTAACTAAACACTTTATTTTCACACATGGCAGCAAGCTTGCAGACATGGCACAATCAGAATAAATGCATGTTTGACATTACTTAAGGAAATTAACATTGGACTACAGCTGCTTTGAGACACAGAGATGAATTAGCCTTAATTCATACAAAAAACAAAACAAAGTTAACTCAGGGGGAACTGCACCAAACATTCCAGCATTTGCTGACTAATTTAATGGAGGGGAAGATCTCTTCATCTGGAGTTCATTAACAATAAGTTCATCACACTGGCATCTTTAAAAACACACATTCCTGTGCTGGTGTGGTAAATTACGACACTGTACATTCCAGACAGACAAAACATCACTAAAGTGGTTTAACATTACCTCAAATGTCCCACATCTTCCCCCCATAAGATTCTTGATAACAGTTTAACTGTTTCTGACAGTGCTGGTATCATTAACCAAAACCAAAGTTAAACGAAAACAGTTTGTCGGTTGAAATGCTGGAAGTGTATTGATGTGAACTGATGCAAGAATACACGCTGTGGGATGTAACTAAAAACTGAAAACTAATGTAAAATACATTACAATAATTTTTAAATGAACTAGTTATTTAATACAGAATACATTATAAAATGTAAACCCTTTACAAACTGCCTTTATAAAACATGAAAAATGGTACCTTACAAAGATAAATCCACATTACCCTGAGAAATATAATACTAATAAACTAATAAACCATTTATTTTAATGGTATCATTTATCTCACTAACTTAAGTAGTCCCAAATACTAAAACCAAAATTAAACTAATATTGAACTAACTAATATTAAACGAACTAATATTGAACAACTAAAAGTAAAGTAGGAAGACACAAAAACATTACTTATTACCTGTTTATACATAATTCGGCTTGTTGTCAAACAACCAAAGGTTTGAATCCTGCTACAGGACAACAGCCTCGCCAACGAAACCAAGCAAAGCCTGCTTCATTTGACCCTATTACAAATGCTAACTGGAAATGTAAACTCTTAGTGTGAGGCACAATCTCATGCCATTAAAGCCCAAATTTTAAAAATATGTTCTTAAATAAACCAAACACAGAGGGGCCTGGGAGCCAGGGGACCTGCTGCCTCAGGCTGAAGTTATGAAGAGGGAGTGAAGAGGCAGATGAGAGACCAAAAAAAATAAAGAGTTCTGATTTATTTACCATGTCAGAGATCATGGGGCCTGTGGACTCGACCCAAACTAAATCATCTACATCTCACAGGAAGATGATCTGAAAAGAGACACCACAGACGGGCCAGTGTGTCTGCTGTAGGGGGTGGAGGAGCTGTATGGAACCAGCATCTTCATCCAGAAAAACATGGGCATTTGTGTGTCATGGGTCAAAAATGCTTTGGACTGTAATGACCATCACCACATCTAACCAGCTGGGTTATATCAAAGCACTGATTAATTTCCTAATTCAAAATAGTTTCTTGTAGCCATTTATCCAGGCATCGATAAAACTCATTTATCCGCATATGCAAAAACCCAGAGCAGCGCTGGTTCTGATTATGCTAATCTCTTTAGGATTATTGTAAATTGAGTTTGTTTGGGTGAATTGTGAGTGAAAGTGGCATGATAATATTTCAGATATGTCATCTGTGTTATGTTAGGCGGGGTTACCATGGAGACCTCATACAGATATTTTAATAACAAAGACTTTGAGGAGATCGTGTTTGATTTTATACCCAAATAAAGTTTTGCAAAGTGCACTGACGGTTCATCAAATTTATCTTTAAGCAAGAGCTGCCAAAATAAATTTCTTAGATGTTGTTTTGTTAGCTCAGGAGACTTTGTAACACTTTGTATGAGATGTTCCTTCCTAAACGTCCTATAAATATTCTATAAAAATAAACATCTTAAAATATCTTTCATTTTAAAATATTTGACTTTTTGATTATAGATTATGTTGACTATAGACTAACATAAAAGACACACAAGAAATTACTTTGATTTCAAACCTAAAAAACAGGAAACTTAAGCTAAAGTCTCTTCGTTCTCCGTTTAATTTCATTACTGTCTAGGAGAAACAAGTGAGATATTAAAGAGATCTCATTTCCGATCTTTCTTTCTTATGGGATTTTGTATGTAATCCTCCTTCATTTGGATTTATTTGCTATATATGCATAGCCCATCCCATAATGCATTTCTACAGGATTATATATGCGAGTATATGCGCGTTAATGGATGTTTTGCACAGCGCTCAGCGCAAACAGAGCGCGTGTGTCTCGGGGGGAAATGCAATCAGAGTGTGTGTAATTATGATACAGATCACTCTGAGATATCACCAAGAAATTTCCTTCCCACACTCAGACCAGCTGTTGTCACTCACAACCACACCCACACAATGAACATAAGGGAACCTTTTCTTGTTGCTAAGAGACATTTTTAAAAGAACCACCCACCAAGACTTAACTTATTTAAAATATTGTAAATAAGTTATTGTACAAATATTGTAACTTATTTAACATACGTAACATGTTTAAAATATTACGGTAAAAGATGTTTAAAGACAAACGACCCTCACACACAATTTTCAGTTGTGCTTTCCTTGCAAAACTCGTTGCCACAATAACATAATTAAATTTCTACAAGAACACTTGAGCATTTCACAACATCTCAAACTTAATCAATGTGGTAACGTGTCAGTGAGCCGGAGACTGTAAGGAAACATGTTCCCTCACCCTCTCGGCAGTCGTTCCCGTAGAATCCTGGACAGCAGCGCCATTCCAGAGAAGTGATTTTACGGTAGGTCACTCTGTACACGGGTCTCACCAGAGTTCTGTAGCTGTAGAATTACAGCAGGACAAAACCACTGTGAGTTGCGGTTCAATGTAAGTTACTGTAAAACTGAATGCCATGAAGTGATGAAATAAATGCTTTTCTCCATACCTGATGAGGTTTGAGCACGGCCCGGGCCAGCGGCAACTCTGAAACAGTCGCTGCACCACTGTTTCAGTTCCATTTTGTGTCTGACATGAAACAGTCTTCTGTACCGTGTACTGGCACCAGTTCCTTGTCCGTCCCGTGATGAATAAACAATTTTAATGATGACAATAAGCAGAAAATCCATCCACTCAGAATCCATACAGAAACTTTCCTTTTTGGAATCCAGTCGAGAAATGAAATGCAATATTTCATACACATGTGACTGAGGGAATTAGCCAATGAAAACATAGCCTATATGTCATAGGTATGGAATATATATGACGTGATGAATTCCCTTTCACAAAACACAGATTGGTGGTATAGCAAAACCAACAGTAAAGTAAACGCAATCATTTCAGTGTCATAATGTTTGTTAATGCAGTTGCTTTAGTTCTGAGATGATATAATAAACAGTACAGTGGGCTGAGGGTCATTTGAGAGACCCTCTCTGCAGCACACGCGTATATTTTCCTATACCTCAGGTGAACGAATGATTTATGTTCTCCAGGCACTGATATAGCACACAGAAGAGTCTGACAGATGTTCTTGTACATCACTTAAGTCAAACAGACTTTTAATGCGTGGTTGACTCAATATGTTGTCTTTGTAAACTCAGTCTGAGAAACTTCCTTTTTCCGAACTCTCAGTTGATTCAAAACATCTCAGGATTGTGACCCTGCACAAACTGTTTCATAAGTCATTGTTCTCTATTACTTTAGACAGACAAATCCTGACCAGACCCCCGACACACACACACATAATTATACTATGTTGTGCGTCTAGACTAAATATCTCAACCACATGTCAGGCACTGAATGTTTTGCCACACTGTCTTTCAGAAGAGAAGGGTTTTCTTTTAAGATGAATACTTTAGGTTGTGGTTCGGTTTGTGATTTCCCCTCTTTATTTAGGGACCCATATTGCAAATTATAAAAAGTTAATTGACCTTAATTCAATATTCAGCAATATGTTGAGGCTTTTAATCAACAGCAGGCTTGAAGACATCACCTAAGTATATTACAGCTTGCTGTTTAAGTTCTCTGGATGAGACACACACATACACGCTGGAATTAAACAACACTTAATGAAGTATCAGGATTTACCTGTTGAGTGTATTCGCTCCAGCAGGGGGGCGTCCAGGATTTTGTTCCGATACTGTCCGCTGCAGTCTAACGGGAACCTCATAAATAACTGTTGATGCTTTAAAAGGACGCAAGGAAAACATAAAAAAAAGGCAAAAAAGTTTTAGAAATCCCTCACGCATTGTCCGATGTTTAATAGCTCCTTAAAAGCCAGAGACCTGACGGATCAGAGACCTGTTCTGACACTGGATTAAAAACCGATCTGCTCTGAACTATCTGGAGTACAACACTGGCTGCGTCGCGAAGCCTAGCGCGCTGACTACTTAGTCAGCTTTTTGCTCACCGTGGCTACACATTCGGCACGGATCTATGATACACATAATTCTGAGAAGGTAGACAGCTAACTAGGTTTTGAGACGCAGCCACTATCTGCTCTTCTGTATTGTATCTGTCTGTAATCTTAAAAGATCTACAGACATCTTTTAAGACTTTACAAAACCGACGTGTGACAATTTTGTAACATGAACATTCCTTTAAGATAATCTCTAACTAGAACATATGCAACATAAGCTTAGACAGAAAAATAACATAGTATTTAAAGGGAAAATGGGGTTTCGGCGCCACCTGCCTTTTTAGAAAAATATAAATTTAAATGTAATGGTAATATATATAGACATATACAGTAAACACGCACACACACACACACACACACACACACACACACACACACATATATGTATATGGAAAACACTTGTAGAAGAATCTGTTTGATACAGTATAAATTGTTACATGCTAAACAGCACTTAAATCATTTGACTTATGTCATTGTCCTGTAGTCACTGGGCTTTTACCATCAGTAATAGCTCCAGACTCACACAGAAAAAGAAAAAAACATCTTGGAAATGTCTCTAATATTTTAATGATTTAATGATATTTGCAGAATGAGGGTAAACATCCTTCTATAACATTCAGATGAATAATAACAACATACTAAACAAGAACGTCTCTCAGTGTATGTGTTATCCTGCCGAAAACGCTCTAAATTAACCGAATAAAATTTAAAGATGCATAAAAGACAGGTGCTTCTTAAGGTTCCTACAGCGAGGGGACATTCACTGAAAAACATTCACTGTTACTGAAGCTAACAGAATTTGTATAGGGTGAAAGAAACTAAAGAGAATTAACTGAACTTGTCTGAGCCACAAACGAGACCCTGAGACCAGAATCTACAAACAGAAAATCGAGATATTATTTACATATTCATAACTTGATTCATAACTTGATTCATTGATTGATTCATAACTTAAACATTCACTTTTAGAGAGACCACAAAATTGCAATCTATATATATATATATACACACATGTAAACTCACTGAAGTTGACTGAAAACACATTTTGCGCTGTCATATTTATTAAAACGGGAATGAAATGGGGTTATTTACTAGAGACCGGATGCATTTAAATTATATTCCTGTCATGTAACTTTCTGCCTTTGTTTTGGAGAGTCATTTCTTCAATAATGAATACGCTTTCAGTCACTATTTTAGGCATGAATCAAGCACACGGCTTTGCTTTTTAAATCAGCATCATATTCCATTGACTAAATAACAGTACATTTATCTCCTCTCCCTGGAAACAGGAATGTCCAGTTAACAGTCCAGCTATAAGTTTGGGTTATAAACCTGGAATTAAGGAATAATTAGGGAATAAAAACAGTTCAAAATGCAGGGCAAAGATTTGTAAATCTAAAACGTTGCAAGAACTCATGATAATAAATATAGTGCCTTTTTAATGTGTGGTCCATATTGTGTCTTTCGCAGCAGTAATAGGAAAGTCAGGTGATCATTGATTATCAATGATTATCAGTGATGATTATCAATGCCCAGTTCACAGCCTGTGTGTCTGTGTATGTTAGCTAAGAGGGGTCGACTGGATAACCGAGACCTGCTCGGGACAGATTCGTTTCAGGGGAGGGGCTCCACAGCTGTCCTCATCTTCCTGTGCCCGGAAAGGAAAAAAACAGGTCAAAATAATTGCACATGTTGAGTTGCTTATTGCTACAGAACTGCTGTACTCCCAAAGCAATTATTGAGTAGTGTAATGGCCAGATATCCCCTCTTTAATAGAAGACTCAAAGTTATATGCCAGAATTTTGTCTATTTAAGAAAATGATCAATTTTTAATGTGGTTATGATGTCATGGAATGTAAGGCTTGTTTTTTTCTCAAGTTTTGAATTGATTTAGAAAAAGTTTAACTGAATTGAACTTACTAACTCTAAATATGTTTTGGCCCTAAATCTGTTTTGTTAGTCTAGTCTAGACTAATGACATGCTGTTGGCCAAATAAAAGGTGCATTCAAATTAAACAATCATTGTAATCTTCACAATGTTGCTTAAATTTATATCATTGCTAATATATAGTATATAATATATTGTCCATCTCTCAGTGAATGTAAGGAAGGTGCAGTCAAATGACATCATCATTTTAACATTATTTGTGGGTTACTGAAATTTCACTCTATCCTAATACCTGTGTGTGTGTGTGTGTGTGTGTGTGTGTGTGTGTGAGGCACATAACTATAGACATGCCAGCAGTCATGCTATATAGAATCTGTATATAGAATACATAGAATCTCTGAGTCACCTGAGCTGTGAGGGGTAGAAGGTCCTCCTTGATCAGTGTTGGCGGTTCATCTTCCACCTCATTCGACTGTAGCAGCGGTTCTAGAAAAAAAAAATTATTAATATTATAAAATGTAATACATAAATAATATTACATATCACTCTGGACTTCTGTGATATGATAGAGTGTCTTATGATTACCACATGATAAAAATAATAAGAACACAAATGTTATTTTTTAAGTATAATCACTAAACTGCATCCTTCCGATATAGTTCCGACATAACAGGAAACAGTAAAAGAATGTTTACTAAGCACATAACAATCAGCTATGGGTTCTGCGCAGTGATAAAAATAGCAATATATGCTCGGTGAATATGTAATACATAATGCATAACTCTATTTAAAAAATTGAAATTCAAAATCGATATACTTTTAAAATTGGCAAATGATTTATCTATATATCCATAATGTATTATGGATAATGCACCTGTTAGCTCTGATATTAACATTAGAGACATTAGGAGCTTTACCCTCCAGGCTTTCTTGTCCAAGGGTGGGCGGTTGTGGGTCGTCTGGGCGGTAGTCTAGAGTCTGAGGTGCAGGGCTGACAGATTCACTGGCCTGAGGACTGGAGTAACTACTGCTGTCCGCAGCTGTTTTAGGCCGATATGAGTCTGAGAGAGAACTCTGGTTGCTGTTCTCATCTAAGAAAGTAGAGGTCAACCATGAGTATCTGAATTTGCCATCATTTAAAGGAACAGTGCATCAAAATGAAAAGTGTAAATGACAAAACATTTACATTTTTGGATGAACTGTATGTTAATAAACACATAAGTAAACACATAAGCAAAGAATATGCTTTTGAATTCTACAAGCAATTGTTTACCTTGATAATCTAATAGTACAGAGCAGGCGTTATCAGACGCTTCCTCTATGGGAAAGTTACTCCGCTGAATCTCTCCACCCACAGATACTTTGTTATTTTCCTTCTAAAAGACATCAAGATTTAATACAGTAGATACATTCTGGAAAAATCATATGCAATGTAGAGAATTTGTTGATCTATGTGTATGGAGAAAATAGATGCACAGTTTTGTGCATACACTTTATTTTTCAGTCAGGTAACCTTATGGAAACCACAGGATGTGTATTTATAGAAAGCCATTGCTAGTATACTAAAACCTTTGATTAGAGGCTATTTAAAGCTACAAAATGTATTTGATGTGCCATACCTCTTTTGTGTCTGTCACAGGAACCCATTTATATATTCTTAATGATGTATCTCCGACTGTGACCCATTTCTTTTCCCTGAAATAATATAATGCAGAAATTGTGCGACAGGTTTTCCATACAAATGATCAATGTCTAAAATGATTAGTATTCTAAAACCTCTCGAGTTTTTATTAAAAAAAAACACAACCATGCAAAAAAGGTTTATGGATACATTTTATAAACTTCTAAGAGCTACTTTTTGTGACACTTGGAATTACTGAGGATTTGTTGAGGAGTTGAAACCAATCCAACATTTATTTTAATTACAAAGCAGTTCTCGTTCGGCTAAACCTTAACTGGATGCACCAGGATTACTCTATTTACAAAATAGGAATTACCAAATAGATACATAACAGAGTCCATATGCGTTATTTGGGTTATTGACTGACTGTACACAAGAACTTCAGCACATGAAGTAACCTTTTAAAGTCCTTATTTGTCCCGCCCATTCGTCACTTGTCTATTGAGAAAACAAAACCAAATGGCTCGCCATTGGCTGCCTCCCGTGTCAATCAAACGACATCCTCTTATCAAGTTCCTCCCCCTTTCCGACAGAAGTTTCTTTCGACATTTTTCTTTCAAAGTAACGTGAGGGCGCCCATCATACTCACCACCTCCGTACCCTCTCGATTGCGGCCATCACCTTCTTAAAGTCATCTTTAGCCCGACTTCGGGTCTCAGCGCGGACCGAGCGACCCGACATTTGTGAATTTTGTCTGTACTCTTACTGGAATCGTGTCGGTCTTGCAGTCTGGCTGCGGAAATCTCGTATCGCGAGAACACTCCACTGACTCCACTTTCTAGAGCTTCAGGTCCCACCTACTTACTGAGGGCACAGGTGGCTGCTGTGATCTTACTTTATTCCGTTAACTAAGTCGAGTGACAGATAATCATATATCTACAGTAAACGACAAAATGCCCACGCCTGTTAAAAAACGTTCATATTAACACCGAAATGTTCTTAAATACTATTAAGTTATAATTGTTTTTCAAAATAAAAGTCTTAAAAGCTTCACCGTTTAAGCGTCAAAATTCACATGAAAACCAGTGGCTCTCTTATACTCTTATACGTATTGTATATTTTGAACGTTATTTTTTAGACAACGTAAAGACTTGTAATACACATTTAGGTTAAACTCACGTTTTAAATTGCGGTTTAAAATTAATTTAGAATGGATTAACTTTTTTATAATCATATAATTATAGACTTTAATTCCCCTGTAAACACTGTGGCAGTATCAAAAACTGTACGTTTAAGCAGCACCTCCGGTATTAATGCCTCAATAGCATGAGTCTGATAGGAGATTAATTGTTTGTCTGGCCAAGAAGACTGGTAAGTGTTTAGGAAAGCTGTCTGAAAGAATTTCTCATTACATTTGCGACTCTGTTTGATGCTAGCTGCACAGAAACACACACTTTTCCTTTAAACCTGTCACAAACACTTAAAAACACTTGGTTTATTCATTAAAATCAGCATGCTAAAGCCAGCTACTTTTGAACTGGGAAAGCAAAACGGCGTCCCAGTCAGAAAAGCCAGCCAAAGCGCAGTCTTTAGTTCTTTGGCGCATTGATCACAGTTTCCAGGGAATTCTGAGCGTCTAATATCTGCTGCTGGAGTCTCTGTCTCACTCCGTCATTTGACGCTTTCTTCAGCATGATCTGCATGTCTTCGATTGCGGCGCGGTAACCGATCACGTTGTGAAAGACGCGTATAGCGCGGTCGCCGCTGCTCACTAGGAAGCGGTTGTTTATGTCAAACTTAAGGTCGGTGATCTCCTCACTGTGGACACTGTGAAATTCTTCCTCCAGTTCACCCGTGACAGCATTATACATGGATATATCACAGCCATTCGACACGGCTATCACCCGGCCGTCTGGAGACAAGGCGATGCGGCTCCCCTCTGACACTTGACACGGTACAGTCCGCAGCAAGTACGGATCCTGCTGCTTCTTGTACTCCACGTCAGTGTCCCACAGCTTCCAGGTGCCGTCTTTAGACACGGTAGCCATTCTGTACAAAAGGGAAGTCGTATGCATTTGTTTAAAACTTAAAACATCTCTCCATTCATGCACATGATAAACATTTTTGTCAATAATTAGCAAGGTCAATGTTAATATACCAAAAGATTGATATACCAAAGATATTAATATACCAAACTTCTAACACTGTATTATGATGGGTTCAGTTTCCACAGTAAACAGAACAGATGATCTTGCCTGCGGGAGTCGTTGGAGAAATCAAAGGAGTGAACGCCAGCTGAGTGGCCCTTAAGGTCAAATGCACGAACGACCTCTTTGAACTCCCCAGATTTGTCGAAACAAACCTCCCACACCTTCACATCAGGGGTAAAGCCACAGGATGCTACAAACCTTGGGAGAAAACCTCACTGAGGTTAGCTTTCACAATTTTATCCCATAACATTAAGCCTTATTTTAAAACTGCAAAATTAGATATTACAATATCAAAGCAACTGAACTCTGCAATTATATGATGCTACACCCTCCAAAGTAATTCAGTTACTTTTAACTAACGTTGGTTGTTAAATTCCACAGCATTTGGCTTATGTGTATAAATGCTTTGAAGGCAAATGTACACAACACATATTTGTTACATTTATGCATTTGGCAGACACTTTTACCTTACATTTAAACCAGTACATGTGCTCCCCTGGGAATCGAACCCACAACCTTTGCGCTGCTAACACAATGCTCTACCTAAGCTACAGGAACACATTTACACTGTAAATCTCAAACGCAAACTCCAGAAGAGCTACACAGATTTCTTGAGCTAACCTGCCACATGGTGATATAGCAGCGTGCGAGTTGGTCATCTGATTAGTGTTGATGGTAGCTAAAACTTCACCCTTCAGATCCCAGATCACAATGGTGGTATCAGCAGAGGCAGACATAATAAATTTTCCTGAGACACATAAACGGAATGTAATGTTAGCAATTCGGTCTAATTACTGGGGTGCACTATGTGTTGCCAATGAAAAGCTTACAGTATGTAAAGCATGTAATGGGGCCCACTAACCCGTTTCTGCAATTCCTATGTTTAAAACGATCCCCTTATGCTTCTGAGGGAAATCCTCTGGAGCGGCTTTAAAATTGAACGTGCCGTCGTCTTTTTTAATCATCTTGAAGATGCGAATGGTCTCTCCGTTAGCCAGCCAGGTGATGAAGGCTCTGTGGGCACAAACTAACCAGTAAACCAATGAAAGTAGAAACTTTCCTAAAAATAACAGCTGCAATGACAAATTGATTTGATTAACTTTGTATTAGCTGTTGTATTCACTCTGTGTGTTTATGAATGTAACTGTACCGAGAATCCGGACTGAACCGGACAAGCTTAGCATGATCAAACTCTACATTGGCCCGTAAGCACTTGTGATCTCGATCCAGGAAGTCTTTGGTACTCCAGATCCTAACGGTACGATCATCCGAGCAAGATGCAAGGTATTTACCATTGCTACTGAAATCCAGACAGGTCACATTTCCACTGTGACTCTAAAAGAAATAAACACAGAATTAAGAATGACTATACAGAGGATCTTTTGAAATCAGTAAAAATCTTTATAGGAAAATGTAAGTACATATATATTATAACAGGCGTTATGAATCATAGGGTCGAGATTTGGGCCCTGTACCCATGTGATTACAGATCACCTTTAAAGAGGAAGCCAGCAGCTGGTGCGAGAACGTGTGTTGCTGCGGTCTTTCCTTACGAGGCCGCTGTTGCTGCTTTTGCTTCTTCGAAGGTTCTTTCGTTTCATTTTCCTCAACTGTATTAAGTATATCATTATTCAACAGTTTCAGTATAGAGACATGACATAAAAATAAACAGCTTTTTAAATTAAACGCCCGGTATGCATGAGTTTTCAAAACATCATTATGACAGTGACAAGGGCTCAACTCGTAAAAAATAAAACTGAAGTATTTGCTTGTAACAAAATTAGCAGATACAGGTGGACAAATATAGATACTTACTTGGCGAATCTGCATGTATTTTATTGTCAGTCTGCTCAGATGACTCACGCTTCTGTTTGCCGACAGCCACGGCCACTAAAATGACCAGCGCTCCTATCAACACTGATAGTGCAAGAACCGCAGCAAACTCCATCTTGGCGAGATATGTGCCACGTTATCACTCCAGAAACGTGTAAGCAGACTCGGAGACTGTCTGTGTAGCAGATCTCTGGTTATTTCTCTGGCTCTCTGTTCTGTAACTCGTGTCGCACTTTGTTCACTTTATTCTCGGTGACTCGCTGGCAACTTCCCCGCTGAAACACTACCGTAATATTCATTTATTATCGTGAACCAAATCTTTCAGGTCTGCGCACTTATCGCCTATACGTGTTTTGAAAATAGCCAGGATTTTATTATTAAATGACTTGTATGCAATGAAACGTTAAACTGGCTGTTCTATCGAAGAATGAATTACACAAACGAGAGCTATCGTTGAGCGTCTTTTGGCCAGTGCGCATGCGTGTGATTCTCTTCTTCGTGATTGACTTTGGGAATGTTTGCGCGAACTTCGGGTGTTACTGCTTTAGCGGGCTGGAGTGTGACCGAAGTACCGAAGGTAATTTAAACTGCAGTTCACACATTTTTCGTTAATGCAGACATAAGATCCTATTCGTATTAAAAGTACAAACATGCAGAAATAGCATTTTGGTGCGACCTTATGCCAGTAGCATACATTTTGCTTGAAAAGTCACTACTGTTTCTCACAAGCCATGTACTGCGTTGTAGTTATTTGTATGTTTTTCTTATTTGTTTAGAAGAAAAAAATATTTCCAGTTGGCACTTACAGTACAATTTACCCATGTTTCACATTTAATTCATTTTAACCTCTCTTAAATAAAATAGTCCACAGATCGTACAGAATGACATCATAACGGAACTGTTTAAATGGAAACAAATGGCAGGCCAGTGCATGCATTCTATTGTAAATAAGACAATCACAGAAGATCTCTTATTTTGGCATATTTTCAAATGCAATGTACCATTTTATCAAGTTAATCACAGATTAATCTGATGCAATGCTGCTTTTTCGGTTTTATCATGCTTTTTAAGTAATAACCTCTTTTAAAATGTATATAATCCTAAAAACAACATAAAAACCCTCCAGGATCTGGTTTGTAACAATACCAATTTGTTAAAATGATTCTTTGCTTCATAATAACTTCTTTAGCCTTAATAATGGGAGAAAGATGGAGAATTGTGATGTTCTTTACCCACAGTCATAATGTTCAACAATCAGAAGTGCTCAATTTATAACATATAAAACACTGGTTTGAGTTATTTTACAATAAACACATCTTAATCTATTGTATCACCTTGGTCCAGATTCACAATCAGCTTCCAAAACTGTGCATTGTTCAGTAGCTAAACATCTGCGGCGCTGTGGTTGGCTGTTGTGGGGCGGGTCCAGTGACCTGGGGCTGGATCTGATGGTTCTGTTCTGGAATGGACTGTGACTGTTCTGTAGGTCCCTGGGGGTCCTGATTGCCCGGTTGGGCATTGTCTATAGCAGTGGTGTGCGCACCGTCGGCCGGGGTGACGGGCCTCCAGGTTAGAGCGGGTTGTTCCAGCTGGTGGGAGATTGGGTTGACAAAGGTGGTGAGGTTTATGAAATGCGCGACTGATTGCGGGGCTGCGGTCCCTTCGGTCCCCACCGGCTCTGACTGGAGATCGGCCGGCCGGTTGTGCAGCATGGCTGAACCGCTGACCGCATCGAAGGTCACAGTGAGTATGGAGCTGTCCAAGGTGAGAGGTCGATCGCTGGAGGTGAGATGGCTGACTGCGACGGGTTGTAGGCTGCTGAACTGGGCAGGAGCTGGTGTGGTGATGGGGGTCACTGTGATGTTGGTCAAATTGACTGAATTGGAGGGCGAGGGGGCTGGGGCGGCGTTGGGGTCGGTCAACACCACCACCTGTGTGTACATGTGAAAAAAGATACTATTCAATACAATCAATTAAAGTAATCCAAAACAGAACCATTAGGAAAAGTATGAGGGTCTATTTCATGAAGATCTGCACTACTGCACTATCTGCACTATGGCACAAACCTGCTGAATGCTCTGCACAGCAGAACTGGTTTCATCTCCCACGTTGGTGGAGAACTCAGCGGTTTTGGTGGTGAAATCCGTGAACTCCGTATCTGAATCAGACAGCTCGGGCTCGTGAGGCAGGAGCTTTGGTCTCTTCTTAACAGGACTGGAGTCCCTCTGGATTTTCTCCCCAATGAGAGAACCTTTCTCCAGAGTCAAAGATGGCTGAACAACAGCAAGATGAAACCAATGAATAAAACAACACATTCCAATGTGTACACCAATACAAAAATCTTTGCATAATGCTTTAATTCTCCTTTCATTTTCCATGTACTTTATTTGGCACGCCATACAGGGAACTTATTCAAAACAAACCTGCGTGATACTGATGGTGGAGGCGTCGATTGTTGAAGGTTCCTGGAGGTCGTCAAACTCACCCAACCTTACGGTCACAATCTGCA
>JAZGTI010012834.1:0-15363 GCA_036877585.1 Botia kubotai
GGGTAGACAGACAGGAGTTTGGCAGCTCAGCGGTTGTGCTCAGGCGAGTGTGATGTCTGTCTGGGTGAAAAAACTCTTAGGGGAATCTGCAGGTAGAAGCCTGGTGTCTTTTGACACCCGCCTGTTGACAACCTCGCCTTTTCTTAATACAACTTGGAAACCTTGCGGTGCTAACGAACGGTTGTTTTGAGAAAAGAGGGACGGTATGTAATCCAGCCACTCTGGGTCCACTAGGACAGCACGCAGAGAAGGTGGCCTTGGGCAAAAGGGCCTTAATTGGAGCCCAGTCTTCTTTGGATGGCTAGCATTACTCACACAGCAGTCCATTTTACCACATGCACTTACCTGCGCATTGAAACAGATAATAAAGCATTGCAGCGTCTTTTAAATCTCACAAAAAGCACGAAACTAAATGAAGTCCACCCCTTCGGCTTTCATAACCAATCATTATAAGCGTGACCTTTCAAGCCAATTAGTTTTCAGCATGGCTTTAGTGTTTCATAAAACCTGCTCGTGAAGCATGTATTCATTTAAATTTGTTCGCCAAATTCATATACATAAATGTAAGTATAATATAACACAATCCGTTTGTGGTTCTTGAAAAAGAAACGTGCATATAATCACATAATAAGAAAGCAATTAAACTACAATTTAATATAATATTCCGATTTTAACTGTACCTTAACTGTATGTATAATTATAATAATATGTATAATTGATACATATTTAATTAAAATATACATTTTACGCTGTTTAAACTTTACTAAAAATGTCTATATTAATGTAGCGAAAACCAACATATGTAAGAAAATAATAAAATGTTTTAGGGTACAAAATATAAACTGTATTATATTATTTAAGTCTTGCAGGCGTCTCAGGTGTGACGTCATTGGCATCGCTGCCGCTTTCCCGCTTAAGTCTACGTGAGGTTTGCGTAAGAGAAGAACCTGCTTTGTTCACTCTGCTTAATACAAAGAAAATCACTAATTAATTAAAAGGACGACCATATGTCATTAATTAAAATGCGACTTAAAGGACATCAGCTTTTGCCACATGGCTTCTAGCAATCTTCAATCAACATTTAAAATGATAGATTACAAAATGCTGTTTTTTGGGTCTCTTTACATCTATATATGATTCACCTACAGAAAAACATTTCTATATTCTACTAACAGGTTCTTATTTACACACTGATATATTGTGCTGCTTCATAAATACAGAAACCTTTGTGTCCGTCATCATGCAGAAATTATGGTCAGCATAGGATTATTTTTGATAAATGTGGAGCTGCAAAACAAATGATCTGACTTGTCATTAAATTAGGGTTTCATTTAATTTTATTCAAGTAGTATTTAAATTTTCAATAGAGGAAACCACACAGAGAATCTAGAATTAAGGGAAAGAAAAAATATCTATGAGAAGCATGTGCCATTGGACACAAGAGTCCCGACTTTCACAAGTCAGACCATAACCAGCAGTAGGAGCTCAAGGAGAGCAGAAGCGTCCGTAGAACAATATGCTCTTCGTAGGATTGTGCCGTATGAAGAAGAGGAACGGATGATCTGCTTTAAAGCACTCTGGACGCATGAGGCAACGCATCATCATGACTGCACCTGTGGCTGCAG
This sequence comes from Botia kubotai, assembly GCA_036877585.1. NCBI lineage: Eukaryota > Metazoa > Chordata > Actinopteri > Cypriniformes > Botiidae > Botia > Botia kubotai. The sequence continues at coordinate 1,626 of JAZGTI010012834.1, forward strand.
CAGCTTCTGTCCCCTCCTCATTCACTTCAACAAAGGATTTATGCACCACCTTCGAGAGCACCAGGTCATTGTTGGGGGACATGCCAGAGAAGTCGGCTTTCTGCAAATCAAACGCATCCACCATTCCCAGACTGACCAGTAAACCTTTCATGTCGTAGGTCTCCTCCATCTTGAACCTGGGCAGAGACACTTGAACCTCTAGGACATCCATCATGTCAGGTCGGGTCCACTCTAATAAGTTCTCATAGGTCAGTGCTTTCTCCAACTGGATAAGATAATCACATTAATGTGTGGAATAGGACTGTTTGAACACTGTTTGACACATTGCAAAACGTGTACCGTCACTGCACAGACCAGAAAGAGTTTTTCATTGATTTAGACACATACATCATGTTTACTGACAAACGGTCTTACCCTCTGAAGGCCTGTGGTGTCGTCCTCCATCTCATTTGGAAGCATGATCAACATGCTGAGATCTTTTCCAACATATGGCAGATCCAAAATCTGACAGTTCACTTCAGGAATGAATGCCAGTGGAAACTTGCCTTTTTGATGCATCATCTGTACTGGCTTCATTTCATTCTGTCAACAACCAATATCATATAAAGTGCCTCTGATTGAATATATATTCTGCTCTTGTCCACTATGAATTATATAATACAAAGTTGCTCATTATTAATTCACTTTCTCCAAGCATCAGGGGAGATGCTTTAAATTACACAAAAGCAAAACACATTTAATGCTGCTGTACATGTGCCACACTGATGTACAGTTCTACTTATCTGTTTTATATTTATGTGCTTTTAGGTATTTGAGAACTGCTGTTTACTTAATTTTAATATTTAATGTCTGTCCAGTGTTGCCAATTATAAAATCAATTTTCTCATAACACCATAATACAAAAATAACAAAAAACCTGTTCTAAATTAAACATCTCACCTTGTTTAATTTAAACTGTTCCTGTGTGGTTCTTTCCATACTGAACTTTTTCTCCCATTTCCCCTTAAAGTAGATGGCATTCACCAGCACCAGTCTTGTCAGTGCATCAACATCTCCATCTCCTAGCAGATCCTTGATCTTCTCTATCATTATAAATTCACAATACAATTCACTATATGCTAATGAAGTCAAAATAAGTGATTAAAAATTATTGATATAGCATGTCCAAATTTTTTGTTACTAGCCAAAAATGAGAGTGAGTTGTGATTTAAAAACAAAATGTAAGATACAAAAATAGAGACAAATGCACAGCTTCTTCAATTAAGGTTTGTTATTATTTCTGAGGTTTTTTTTTACCATGAGTATTTTTCTCCACCCAGCTGTTAATGTTTACACGTGTGGTGTCTGCATTCTTTATAAAGTCTACAGTCTCCAGTCCAGCCTGATAGTGTTGTTCTGTGTCACTAAGAAATTTCTGTAACAAAAAAAAGAGGACAATGACTGCATAGTTCATATAGCAATCAGAATGTTTTGTTAATTTCTTTTCCAAGTTTACGTTAAGTAAGTTAGCTTGATGTAGCAGTTGAATAACTTTAGAAACCTAAGATTTATAAAATCTGTTTCTGGAAGGGTGAAGTGTTGTTTCTCTGTGCATAAACCAGTCTCACCTCAACAAACTGGTAGGACTGCTCTCCATACAAGCGACTGGCAAGACTCAATGCGTATGGAGCTTCTGCTTTATTCAGCTCACTCAGGAGTTTGTTGAAATCAACATGTATATCACCTTCTGCTTTGGAAAAATGCAAAGTCTGCAGACAAACAGTGAATAACAGTTGCTGTAATGTTTACATGGTTCTGCCTGATGTTTTAGAAGTTGCTAACAGTGAGATACTTTTCTGAAGCAAACATCTGCAGGATAGCTAAGATCCCATGCGCACACAAATCCTCCAACCAAAACTCTCTCGTTAATCTGCTATATCAAAAATATATCCATAAAAGTTATTAATTATGTGATCAACAGATTCGACAGCTTTAAGTGTTTGTTCACCACAACATGTTCAATCCAATCACAGTTTGTAAAACCTTCCATCGTCGGTCCTTTAAGAAACCAATTTATAGAACTGATTCACACACACTAACCCTGTACACACCGAGTCTGATATAAGTACGACTTCAAAAGATTGAATTGGCCAGTAGATGCGTTTGGCTGGGTGTCATAAAGGAGGCGTTACTGTGGCAATGGATTACGGGAGAATCGTTTTACTATCAAGGGCACTTTATCTCTTATTTTAAAGTACAGCCTGCGGGAAGTCAGACACACCCAATAAGCAAACACGACTGTGGGCTGACACATTAATCATAAACGATGATATTGCTCACAGTATGTTTCTGTTTGTCTCCAAAATGTAAAGAGCTGTGTCCTGTGTCGATATGTGCCCTACAGTTACAATAATCTTACATGAAGATCATCGTTTGACTCACCTGAAACATCTGCGCTGCGGTGTTCCCTGCCGCTCCCAGCGACAGCATAGAAAGCGCAGCAGAGATACTCAGAGGAGAATAAAAGACATTTGCGGACTGATTTCCTTCACTGATCTTATGAAACACACTGACGGAAAAATGCGTATTTGCTGCGGAAAGACACTCCATAGTCACACACTGAAAACAAAAAATGTTGTGTCATACAACATATTTGCATACATATAAATTAACTGCTCACTGAAGCCTAAATACAGATGTAAACTGTATTTCAAAATGTTTTAAAGACCCTAAACAGTCTTGATTTCCACTCGATTTACGTCATTTAAACTTCCTTACTGTCCGCGCAGAAAGCTAACGCGACTCATCTTTCTTTAAGCTGATTGGACAAAAATCTACCAAAAACAATTACAGTTGGTCATGCGTAATGACGTAAAAGTAAACGTATTGACAATGATCTGCTCTTTCCGTTCCTTCCAAAGTTTAAAGAGAAACAAAAGACAGCATCCGACTGCGTTATATCAAACTGAGTCATAACTATTTAATATTCCACTGTATTTTTCGATATGAAACTGAAGACCTTCATAATTATCACTAATTCTTAAATACTTTACGACATCCATGTAATTAAAACCTTATTAATAATCTGAATAATGTATTTGTTACTTACAGGATGATGTATTGCCTTTACTGGACAAGTTTAGCACATGAATCGCCGGAGTGACCGAGTCAAGCGTTTTTATGAGTAGACACGCCCTCAAAACACACGCACAAGCAGAGAGAGAGAGAGAGTTGGTTCAGGTTAAGATGAAATAGTTGCAATAAATGTGACGAAATCAGTAATAATGATAGAATTTCGTATGAACTAAAAACACTAAGAAGTAATGCAATCCTACATGCAAAGCAGTCATATGACTAAACGTCTAATCAGTTCTGAAGATCTTAAGTTCTTACGTGCAAAAACTTTAAGGAGAAACAGACTGTCTGTGATTTTATAAATTATTATAGAATTTTACAGGTCTACCATGGTACAGATTATGCAGTTGACTAATATTGTGTATGAATATATGCAAAAGTAATGAACACCCCAAGTCCTCGCAGAGATCTGCGTCATCTCTAAACAGTGTTGGGAGTTAACCCCTAACCCTCATCTGACGTCATCGTAAATTGCTGGATCCATACTGGATTTGTCGTGATCTGTGGCTTCCGTTGGGATAGGAAATGGGAGGCAAATAGAGACACCTTGACACCAAATCTCAGAGGCGTTTGTCAAAAAAGAACCTATTTTTAGTAAAGCTTTGTATTAATCAAAATTCGCCATTTATGTCCAAAGATTAATTTTACAGACACCCACGTGACTGCTTCATCCTCTTATGCAAAGGTTTAAAAACGCGTGATGCAGGGCTCACTACTTGTGGGATGTATTGTTGAGTTTATTGTTACGAGCTGTGAGAGAGGGTGTTCTAAAATGTGGGGTCATTTTTATCTGATTTCGCCTAACAATATATTTGTCGGTCATTGTGAAGACTAATATTTATGACTTAAATCACAAAGCCTATTTGGTTATTAAACATGTTAGCTAGACTGCGGTTTGCAGGGTAAAGGCGCACCAGCTATTATCAGTGTTAAGGAACCAATACAACTCAGCCCATCCTCTGCGTAACATGTCGTGTTATTTTCCACGTGCGCGCACCTGCATTTATTTATTTTTTTATGAACAGGAGAAAATGTTAGCTTTTATTGATTTGAATCACTAGGTGTATACAAGGGAACAGATTGTTGTCATGTAATTCATATATTTTAATAACAAAATCATGTAATAAAAAGTCTGCGCTTATCAGACAGTTTAATATCAGACCGCGTTTATCAGACAGTTTAATATGCGTTTATCAGACAGCTTTCAGAATCGAGACGTTTACTGCGGTCGTTCATTCACATCTGGAGCCGAGGACCTGAAACCGGAAGTTGGTCACCTATTAACACGAAAATCAGATAAATCGTAACACCGGTCCTGCTGTGGTTCGATGATACCGGTGCTCTCACCCGCCCGTATCATCATCAGCATTACATTTACATTTAGGCATTTGGCATTATAAACTCCGGATTAAATTCCGGATTAAAGTGGATGTTGCTTGACCCGTCGAAACCGCGTATTGCTCTGTCCGATGCAAATACGTCAGAAACAAGCGACTCTGGACGGGTAAATCGCTGTTTTATTAATTATCCAAAGTGCCAATAATATGGCGCTTTATCAACTTGACAAATGCGTGTGACAAGTCTTCGTGTTTAATTTTTTTTATTATTTTGCAACGAAACCGTCGTGACTCGTCATTTCCGCAGTGGCGTGATGACGTTTTCCGGCCGCGAGTCAGACGGGCGGATGGAGGAATAACAGCGAGTGAAACCGTAAATACGAAAATATTAATTTATTGTTACAGAAACTATATAACACAGATGTGCTGGTGTGAACGAAATGTCACTTAAATGCTACAAGAATTGTTTATTTGACAGTTAAAGTGTAATGTGTCTTTGACTAACAGACGTTCATGTTTCTTCTTAGCCTGTATGTGTACGGAGCGATGGCCACACCGTTTGTTCCTGTACCCGTGCCCATAGATAGAACTTTGCGGACGGACACTAAGCCCAGCCGACTGCAGAGAGCGTCATCGGCGGACAGCGAGTCGTCAGACTGGAGCTCAGGCCGCCGGAGGACAGTAGCGACGGACCGAAGTTTAACTCCGCCGTGTCAAAGCTCCAACACCCGCGCCAGACCTAACAGGACCGAGCGGTCGGTGGAATATTCCAGCTACCCGCATCCAGAGAACCCACCAGAAACCCTCAGGCCGGGCTGGGAGGAGCGACCCATCACGCCCACCGTGCTGGGGTACGAGGTGATGGAGGAGAGGGCCAAATTTACCGTGAGTGCTTAGCTGCTGCTCTTACAGTAATAATCTCATTAGAGTTTACTTGAATGTCGGCGATAGTTTCCGGCTCCAGCCCGGACCAGATAAATCTCATGTCCGACAGATCTCGGCCCTCGACCAGGAGATTATAGAGATTCCACGCTCAGAAAGTCGGAAACGTTTCACACGTTATAAACACGATTAATCTAATAGTAATCTAGTATCTAACGAGAAGAACAACCTTCCCAAAAGTATCAGAACGTCACGTGATTTGCTATGGCAACGTAAGCACAATCATTTTTAAACTACTTACAGCATTGAAAATCACCTCAGCTATGTTGTCAGAGTAACGGTTCACTTCTGTCATTTTGTGTCACATTCTGGACTGTTTTGTGCATCCGGTTGACAGAGTGGTTCTCTGTTGTAGGTCTATAAAGTTCTAGTGAAGAAATCTCCAGAGGAGAGCTGGGTCGTGTTCAGACGCTACACTGACTTCTCAAGACTCAATGATAAAGTCAGTAAGATTGACATCTGGCTTCCCATTGTTGAGTTATTACAATAAATATACACTGTCTTTACACAACTGCAGTTAGGGTCCAGAATTTACATTTGCCAAGGTCCCATTCTGAGCAAAAACTTTGGAAAGTAACTAAAATACACTTATATAAATATACATTTAGCTCTTCAACCAGTAACATACTGTTTGCTGCAACTGTACAATAGAACAAATAGCTAAATATTTTCATATGAACAATAATTTTGTGCATGGTGCAAAAATACAGTTTTTATATATAATAAAAACTCATAATAAATTTATGGCTGGTAAATGATCACAATGTCATTGGCATTCTGTTGCCTTATTTCAGTGATCCAGTGTCAGTTGTATGCACTTAATTATTTTTTCTTGTGTTTTCTGATAATGTAGCTAAAGGAGATGTTTCCTGGATTCAGACTTTCTCTTCCTCCAAAGCGCTGGTTTAAGGATAACTATGACGCTGAGTTCTTGGAGGACAGACAACTGGGCCTACAGATTTTCCTGCAAAACCTTGTGGCCCATAAAGACATAGCCAACTGGTGAGCTGCTGGTATATATAATATATATTTATATATAATAGTCTAATATATAAATGTGTATATACTAGTCTGATGTCAGTATAATGAATGGAGTGTATCTGGATAATGGTCTGACTCCCAGAAAATGTATGAACTGACCCTAAATGCACAAATAGTTGCCTGGCAAATGTCTAAAAGTAAATGGATGTTTTTCCTTAGTGTGATGGTTCGGGAGTTCTTGTGTCTTGATGATCCACCTGGCCCATTTGACAGTCTGGAGGAGAGTCGGGTGAGACAATGAAATATGATCATTTCTTCAAAGCTCTATACACACTTTACAGCACCATTACTGTTTATTTACAAACCTTTAATGTGGAGGCACAAATAAGAATACACATAACAAATGTAACAAATAAGAATCCTAAGGGGATAGTTTACCCAAAACTGATTTTTTTTTAATATCATTTACTCTCCTTCATATCATCCCAATGATATGACTTGTTACTGTATGACTTCATCTTCTGGGGAACACAAAAGAAGTTAATAACGAATATTAAAATAAAATTAATAAATATAATAAGTTAATAAAAATAATAAACGTCGGGCAGTTAATAATGGCTTTTGTGAGCAGTTTAAACGTAAAGGCTAATACCAGTAATACCAACACACCCATGACTGAACATTGCATGATCACAGTGTTTCTGTCCATCTCTCTGTCTGCCTGCGTGCGTGTCTCTCTGTCCGATGTCAGGTGTTCTGTGAGACACTGGAGGAGTGCAACTACAGGCTTCAGAAGGAACTTCTTGAGAAACAGAGAGAAATTACCTGCTTAAAGAAAGAGCTGGAGGAGAAAGATAGGCATATTCAGACACTAGAAAGGAGAATCAAGTAAATCAAAACATTTTACTGCATTTATAATATTCGACGTTACAGTAACTCAGGCATTTCTTCTTACTGTGTGTGTGTGTGTGTGTGTGTGTGTGTGTGTGTGTGTGTGTGTGTGTGTGTGTTCAGCAGTGAGGTTTTCACCCCAAACAGCCTGCGCTGTGTGTCCGGTCCAGGCAGTGACAGCAGTGTGGATGTCGAGTCTTCTGCGATTGAGGCCGATCAGGAGCTGCTTGATAACAATGAGTAATTCTTCTAGTGTCTCTCGTTCACACTAAAAAGGTTCCATGTGAAAGCTGGCATGAACCGTACACGACTGAACACGAAATATTGATTTAAAATATTCTAGTACCTTATTTACAAATACAAACCATCCACAAGGAAAAACATTTCCTATCAGCTCTATGCCAAGATAAGCTGTTACACAAGATGAACATGAAATTTGGTTTAATCATTTGAAAATATATATTTGCATGTTAATAAATAGCCATATTTATGTTTTATTAAGTTATTTGTAAGATCAAGATGCCTCACAGTACCCTGATGACCGTGAGTTTTAGGCAGTTGTTATCAGGGAATAACATACCATCCATGTTGCATCTACGTATTCCAGAGCGGCACGTAATTAGCAAGTAATACTTTACAATGAAATGAAAAGTATTACAAAGTGTTTCACTTAACTTTTTGTCTATCCAGTTGTGTGCTTCAGTCAAGTCAGAGAGCTGTGTGTTGGTGCGGTCCGACTGTCGGCTCTGGTTCTCCTCCTGTCATTCAGATCACTCGTCTAGAACACTGACCAATAGAGGGACGTCTCGTCATCTCTTTTTCTGTGGATGTTACAGAGGGGACAGAAAATTGTTTTCTCAGGTCAACAGGAACTATTGGTATTTGATCTCAGCCAAAGACTGATGCTCCGCCTAAAGCCTTTCAGCAAACATGTCTTACTGAACTACAGGAAGCAGAATTATTAGTCAAAAATCATTAAGCTAAAATCATTAAGTTTTGGCCATTTGCTCTTACAGGCAATGAGGAAAATTGTCTCTGTTCTCAGGGTCATTTGTGTTAGATATTTGTTGTGAATGAGGTATAATTAAGTCTTTGTCTTCACAGTACGTTTGGAGAGACATAACAGTTTACAAGTTTGATTTCTGAGACGTAACAGATCAAATTATCACGACATTCTCTTCAGATCACCTGACTAGTTACTGCACTTCATTCTCATTGTGTGTTTTGTGCTTTTTAAGATGGCCTGTAAATTTAAATAATTCATTACTGTATGGATTTATTCTCTCTTTATTCTTGATCTTTAATGTCATAGATTGATAAGATCTCATCATTGTGCATGTGGAGTGAAATGCTGCAAGTTTTTCATTTCCGGCATCTAAAATCTATATACATGCTGTTCTGTGTTTATGTGAAACATTACTGAGATCCAACGCTTCTGTCTGCCGTCTAGATGTACCAGGGCACATAATGCACTTTAAGGTCCTGAGGGAAATTGGGATAGATGCTTCTACACTACTTGGTGAAATCATATTTGAATACCACATTAAAGCTTCCTGTGAAGCAGTGTGCCTTTGTACAGATAACATGGTACCTTGTGTCTTTACTCGCTGCAGAATTGTATGTATTTAAATAATTAGCATATTCAAATTGGCTTGTATTTTTTTTTCGTCAGTTTTAGCCGTGCATGTTTTGTAAACAACTACATTTATATAAATCTATAAGAAAAACTAGGTGAGTTTTCTGGGAATTAAAAGCAGATGTTAAGCAGAAATGCTGTCAGCAGTGATGTAGATTGAACATAAAGGCTTGCATTAACATTATCCTACAGAGTTTTTTTTACCTTTACCTAACACTAAAGGTGTTTTACTTTTCAATAATTATACATTGCATGAATTACACAAAGTAAAGCTATAAATACAAAGTGTGTGAGAGAGATAGCAAGCCTGTGTTAATGGGAGCACTGGGATGTGTGTGTATGCATGTACAGTCAAAATGATTGAACCTCTATTGTTCTTGTAATTTGAATATCCATGAAAATGTGCCAATAAAACATTAAAATGTGTTATCAATAAACATACATTTTAAAATGACAAAAAGAGAACTTAAATCTCTCCACTCAAGGACATTTCAGGAATTACCCCTAACCCAAGCTTTGGTAGACATTGATGTATGTTTGGGATAAGTGTTTTGCTGTAAAGTTCAGTCATCAAGCTTGAATGGCCTTATGCATGAATGAATCCATGGTGCCAGACTGACAGTTCCACAACAGAAGTGACCATTATCTATGACCATGTGTTTAGTGATCTCACTGCAGCAATAAATAAGAACTTCAATACAATTGAAATTGAATCATTTTGTTTGCAATTGTACATGCACAGATCATGTGTCAATGTTTGTTAGGGTAGGGGGTTAGAGTTAGGCGTGTCAGTCAGTGTGATGGGGGGGTTAGGGTTAGTTGTGTCAGTGTGTGTCAATGTTTGTGTGTCAGCGTGTGACTGTCACTCAGACTGTGTGCGTTGTGTTAGTGGGAGGAGTGTAGTGACTTTGTTGAGTGTAAGTTTAAGCCGCAGTGACGCGCACGGACTCGCAGCATCTGCAGCGCTCGGTGAGTTGGAATCGTTTCTTAGGGTTAGACGTCGGTTACACGTCATTGGTCACTTTAACGGCTTTCACTCGGTAACTGTGTTTTAACAGCCACGATCGCCCTGGAAGTTTTAGTGTGAAAATGGCGTCTCAGCTTCAGGCCTGCGCGATAATAAACCCGAATACACACACAATGTTTGTGTGTGTGTGTGAGAGAGAGAGGGAGATCGGTGTGTATCATTGTTGTATCAGGCTGACAGCAGTGTGTGTATTTATTTGTAATAACACTTATATGTTATTTGAGCGAGTTTGAACTGCGCGCTAATGTGTTAGCCTGTTAGCATGAGTGTGCAAATAAACAGTAAAATACATGCCGTTAAATCGCCGAATTGAAACGACTACATCAGCGGCACCAAGCCAAGACTGACAAATGATAAACGATATAATCTGAAACTCATTTACACTTAACAGCGCGTTTCTGAAACATCTGGGCGCCGCGCCGGTAACAGGCCGCAGAGACGATGCTGATATAATAAACATCACTAACATCAGACTCATAAGCATTCACTGAAGATACGATAACAGACAGACAGATATCTGAGCGTTAACACATTATCACCTTATTTATCTACATTAACATCCTCAATTTAAGATGTTAGTTACTGGTTTTAACTAACCGGACAGGCGTCATATATCCTTCATATATTTAACGATATAAGAAGACAGATCTGATCATGTGTGTGAGAAAGGAAGCTCCAAATCTGACTGTCACTAAGATTCTTACGCTGCTTCCTGTTTCTTCAGTGTCTGTAACTGACACGTCCATATGCGATCATCATTTAAACAGTAACCCATCAACAACATCAGCGTCATTGTGCGCCTCACGCTACAGGTGCAGCATCACAACACTTATCACTTATCAAGCTCTATTCACTTTCATTTATAGGCATGTGAACATATTAATACTCATTTAGTTAATTTGTCCCGCAGTCTGTAGGTGTTCTGGATGTTACTTGCATCTACATGACGCAGTGTTGAAAGGCAGGTTAGTCCTTCACTGTTGTGTTACAAGTGTTACAAGTGGAGTTTATTGTCATTTCAACCATATACAAGTACACAGTGAAACGAGACAACGTTCCTCCAGAAACAAGGTGCTTCATAARGACAAACAMCTAAACATCACAGACAAACACTAAACATCACAGACAWACAGGGCTAMAYAATTYACAGAYATGTACATAAAGTGCACAAGTGCAAAAACAAGTGCCAGAGGTGTCAGGACACATTAGTGTTTACCGTACAAATGCACAGTGCACATATGCATTCCTGACTGCCTCTGAATTTGGTGTAATTGACCCTGTATAAAACTCGCCACTAGTCAAATAAGCTACTACTAGTAATCAGATGTTTATTTCAAGTGTAAATGGGATCCCCCCCCCCCCCATTTTGTAGTAATTGTATTAAATGCACAATGGAATTTGAAAATGGTGCCTGGCATTATTGACTCAAGTCATGTTGATTCAGATTCATCTGTGGGACTGAAAAGTAGATGTTTGTAACTGGCAGCCTCATTCACTTCAAAACAAATGAGCAGCATCGATGTTCTTTAGAAAGTCAGTACTGGAACTACATGGGATATTTATAACAATACAGGTTAATGTTGTGTAAATCTGCAGTGTGTATTGTGAAAAGCGCTACACTTTTGGATGAACTCTCTCTTTTAGTACTGGGTGAAACTTCTGCACCCCCACTATAATTAAATTAATTTATTGCTGGATTAATAAGAATTGTACAAGCTATAGGAGCTGCTCAGACAAACTGAGATTAACAGAGATAAAAATGTTTTTGAGATTTACAGCTGTGCTTTGTTTTATTTGTGTCGTTTAGTGTCATGTGTTTTTGTATTGTGTGTTCTCATATGAATCTTTTCTGTTTCAGTGAGTCATGGCTTACAGTGACGGCTGAACTACTGCTGGTGTCTCCCACACAACTATTGTAAGTTTTTCTGTAGCTCAGTGGTTAGAGCATGGCGTTAACAATGCCAAGATCATGGGTTCGATCCCAGGGATTGCACATATATGTATAGTATAATGCAATGTAAGTCGCTTTGGATAATAGCGTCTTGGTGGGTGGATTTGTAATGTGGTGCTGCTTAATGGATTGAATCTGAAGTTTATGGCCTGTTTAATTAGGACTTGTGACTTCTTACGGTCAGTTCAGTGTGTGAACATGTAAGATGAACGTCATATTGGGTAAACAAGTTGAGTGTGTGTTCATTCAGGTCCTGTAGTTGATGGAGTGTGTGGTGTGTTTGAGGTCATGGCCACAGGCTTCTCCAGAACAGACTGTAGCAATAACGTCGGAGAGCGCTCTCAACTGCATGCCATCAGTAAGACAACACTAATTTCCATCTAAACAGGAAGTGATATCTTTTCTTCAGACACTGAGTGAGTCAAGGCTCTGTGCAACAGTTTCAGGTGCCAAACTCAAGAGGAAGAAGAACTGGTTTGTAACGACCATCTACGTGGAAGTGACATCAGAGGGGGAGAGCAAGAAAACCGCAAAATCACATTGCTCCTCCCATCCCAAATGGGATGAACGTCTGACTCTGTAAGTCACAGGAAATATGGACATTTGTGCATATGATATAGCTGAGTATAAGAGAATCACTGTCATATATGTGAGGGTTAATGTGTCAGATGGTGGTCACAAAGTAAACCCTGACGGGTTATTTGGGCCTGATGTGGAGCGGAGTGTCACGCTGAAGGGGTTTATTTTGCAGAGAAATCTTAACTTCTGTTTCAGTAATGTTGGTCTGAAATTTCTCATTTCCCAGATGTACTGTCGTGAGTGAGGAATATCAGACCTCGGGGTGGCGTAGTTGATGAACTTGAGTATTCCAGAGGGCCATATAATAAATGCTGTTAATTATGGTCTTGTCTTTTTAATATGGCTCTTTACTTAAGTAGTTTGTGTAAGATGAGAATCATTTAGATCAGAGAATATTAGATCACGGTCAGTAAGGGTTATTGCTGAGGTTTGGTAATGGCAGCTATGTACACAGCTATGTGTGAGAGAACTTCAGAAAAGCTTAGGTTTGTTTTGTTGTCTGCATTTCATCTAGTGTTGTGTGTTTTTGTTGCAGATTTTCTCTTTAAAAATGGGAAAAAATTATTCAATTATTCAACACAACAAAAAATGTGTTGACAAAAAAATACAAAACAAAAGCGACTCTTTTGACGTGAACTGATTAAACTTCAGTAATTCTTATTTCTGCGTTACTGCAGTGATGTAACGCCGTACTCGCAGCTGGACTTCAGTGTCTGGAGTCATCACACACTGAAAGCAGACGCGCTGCTAGGAAAGGCCTCCCTGGACCTAATAGAGACCCTCCGCAAACATGACAGCAAACGTACGTCCCACACAACATTCATCACAATTATTAGCGGTTATGATTTGTGCTGTTTTAACAGAAACATTCTAACTAACGATTTGAACTGAACTGTGATCTGTGACAACCCTGATCTGTGTAGATCTATGAGAGATCTGTGATAAATATGTGTGGGTCTATGTAGATCTGTCTTAGATCTGTCATAGATCTGTCATAGATCTGTCATAGATCTGTCTTAGATCTGTCTTAGATCTGTCTTAGATCTGTGATGGGGGTTGGTTCATGTGGTGTTGTGTTGTCGTCATCAGTTGAGAACGTACAAGAGGTCTTGACTCTGACTATGGATGGTAAAAATGGAGTCGTGTCTACTGGTGAACTCACAGTCTTCCTAGATGGCCTCTTGTTTGACTCGCAGGACGTGCACAACGGAAACTTAACCACTGCGAGTAAGACCGTCCAGATCTCTAACACTGACCTCCATCAGCCCAGCATTTCAGGC
>JAZGTI010012835.1:0-15363 GCA_036877585.1 Botia kubotai
CTGGAGTAGTGAGTTGTGAACACACACACGTACACACTGGAGTAGTGAGTTGTGAACACACACACGTACACACTGGAGTAGTGAGTTGTGAACACACACACGTACACACTGGAGTAGTGAGTTGTGAACACGCACGCGCACACTGAAGTAGTGAGTTGTGAGCACACACACGCACACACTGGAGTAGTGAGTTGTGAGCACACACACACTGTAAACTGTGAACACACCCCTGTTAGCTCATTTTAACAAGGACTGCACCCTCAAGATACAATATTTATCTCTTGTGTGTCTGTTTTTCTCCCTTTTCTGTAGTATTGCAAGTGTCTCGCATTGGGTCAACCCTTCAGTTTCAGTCAGCAGGATATGCCCAAGCTGAGGAGACTTATGTACAAAGAACTGTGTCATTGCAAGCTGTCATTGTGATGTTTGTGTGAAGAGTGCACAGCCAGAGGGAGGAAAAAACAGTCAAACTTTCAAACAGCCCGAGAGACTTTACACTGAGGATATTTCATCCTCGCTCACTTCTTCATGTCTATTTTGTATACAGTCTTATTTTAATGGAGCCCAACATCTTGGCGCAGAGTACTGAGTGTGAGTTAATTTACAGTTGACAGCCTGTCTATGCTTAACACACTGCCTATACACAGAGCTGTCACCAAAGGCGTAAAATGGTTTCACTAAGGCCCTCTAAAGCATAGCCTACCCATTAGGCCCAAGAGAAAAGGGCCCATCCAAAAAAGTTGTCCTGGTCATGGGAAATCTAGTGACAGCCTTACCTAAATGGAACATTGTGTTTTGGAGTTTGTTTGTTTTTGTTCTGTGCGTAAATGTTACACAACTCTTCATTTAAAGTGTCGGCATGAGATGAACTGTGCTCTGATGTAACAGAAGAATTATGTCTGTACTTTTGTTTTTAAATAAATCAAATTATGGAAATAATGATTGTGTATTCGTCGGAATAGTTAAATTGTTATTGTTAGTTTTGTCTAATTGCATTTAATGATGACGTACGATGACACATGATCTTTATAAGGCAAGACTGGTCAGAACTGGTAAAGGAAATTGTGGATCGTAAGTATGAATAACAGCTGCATAAGTACCTGCAGCGTGGCAGGACAGCAGCTTTGTGAGTAAGAAGGGCAGAGGCTGCACTTACTGTATTTTCAGTGATCTGGGTCAAGTAGCCTAAATAACAAGCTATCTTAGTAATACATACCATCACTGTTCACAATACAACAGTGTTTGCATAGATGGTGAATTTGCCTGAAGGGTCAGATGTTTAAAATGACATTTCAACACGTCTAAATACATTTGTATGCTTACGAGTTATATTATTTTTTCTTGTAGGCGCCACGTTTTGTCTCTCTACCGCCATCTCTGTTCGTAAGCTGCAGGTTACTTTACGTACTTTACATATGCTAAAGTTAAAAGAAGCCAACTGACGTTACCCGACAGCTTAAGAAATAAATCATTATAATAAACTTGCTGTAGTGAATCGGGGTAAGATAAGGAGACAGTTCTGAACACTGATCTCCTGCGTACTTGCTCGGTAAGTGATATCTGTTCATTTTAAACCCCAAAGAAAGTTACGTGCTCATAATGTGACAGGGCGGTGCCAACTGAATATTGAGAAACGCTGCTGGGCGTGTCTAGGTTCTGATTGACGGGGAAGCTGTCCAATCAGCAGCCTGTAGGCTGTCGTCACGGTTTAAGTATTTGCGTGTTTCCGCCGCTCTACAGTTCTTTGTGATAATGTCGTCTGAACATGAAGATAGGTAAGAGAACCATGTGCGCTAGAAATGGCTTTATTAATACAAATAATGTCAGTTTTGTTAAAAAATTTAGCTTGTATTTGTTATTTGCTATCATTTATTTGACAATGTGGAGTATTTGTATATTTATCAACGATTTTAAAGCAAATTTTACTCGCCGGCATGGCGTGTTCGTTATCTCGGTTCCCGCCTCGTTAAAATTAACTAGAAATATTTTTCCCCGGTGGTGTAAGTATTAGTTAGTTAGTTTTAGATTAAAGTGGCGATGTTTTGCGGATAAGCGTTTTATATGATCTTTGCGTAACGTCTGTTCGACGGCCCGTTAGAATGCCGGTTTTGTGACGCAACGTGTCTCACGCGCTCGTTCTCAGTTCCTCGTGCGACCGGCGTGTCCATGCGGCACATGGCTGATCGCTTTTTAACACTAACTAAATTACCTACACGTCTACCGCTCATATTAATGTGTCATACCCGTATACTTCATTTTGGCAACAATGGTATGGAAGAACCGTGTGAATTATTTATAGATTAAGACACATTCGGAAACGTGCCCACGTATCTCCGGATTCATAGGCCTGCGCGGCCTTTCCTGGGCGAGACAAAGGCTGGTCTGGCAGTGTAGGCCTTAAATATTGTCTTTAAATAACTTAATAATAGGTAAAAATAAATTTAACTTAATGTGACGAATGTTACCATCGGACATTTTACATGTATTTTACTACTTCTACTAGGGAATGAAAAAACTTCAAAAATCGTCATTAGTTTATAGATTAGTGTACAGTGACGTTTCGATCAAGAAATATATTTCTGTAAATATTTAATTACTTCGGGTACAGTACTTACTGGTTATTGTTACTGACTTTGGTGCGTTAGTGAAGCCACGTTGTTAATGGCGGTGAATTGAAAATGGCTGCCGCCTCGTCGGTCTCGTTTCAGGGGTTACATTGCCCTCGTTTTTCTTTAACCCTGTAATCCGAAGCAGCCTTGAATATTTTTAACAACCGACAATAAATTTAAGCTGTTTTGTGAGTTTTAGTTAGTAGTAGGTATACATTGTACAGGGAGATGGGTGACCCGCGTTCATTTTATGCGTAGTACTAAATTTGGGAAATTTCAAACCGTGTTAGTTTTTTCTAAACCCACCGCAGCGGGGCTCGTTATATAAACTGAATGACACGCAGTAATTTCAAACTCTTTATTTCAGACCCAGAGACAATGGCCCGGAGGGGATGGAGCCTGATGGGATCATTGAGGTTGGTACCATTAAGCACCATGTCACCAAAAGTACCTTGGCGCACGTGTTGAGCGTCTATTTTTATTGGTAGATATGTCAGACTGACTTAAAGCGTGGTAAACCAAAGCCATAAAACATATTTTTTTCGGTCGCAGAGTAACTGGAAGGAGATCGTTGATAGTTTTGATGATATGAACCTACGAGAGGCTCTTCTTAGAGGAATCTATGCTTATGGTTTTGAGAAACCTTCGGCCATTCAGCAGAGGGCAATTCTCCCTTGTATCAAGGGTATGTATATATATTATACATTATATACGTATGTTATATGTAATGCGTATGTATGTTGCGTTATACTAAATTAGTCATTTAATTGAGATCGGTGTATTCACACCCTTACCAACTGGGCAAGGCAGTGTCATGTGGTGATATTCTGACCTATATCTGGTAAGGGAAGAGAAAATAAAGCCCATACTCATCCCAGTCCTCTCAGTTCAGTGAGGCTCGGACTGTTTCATGGTATGGGTACAAATGGTCTCCATTCCAGCCACCATGAAATTGTAACTTTATCATCGATTAATAACGTGTGGTTTTCTATGCACAGGGTATGATGTCATTGCACAGGCTCAGTCTGGCACAGGAAAGACTGCCACCTTTGCCATCTCCATTCTTCAGCAGATTGATGTGGAGCTCAAGGCTACACAAGCGATGGTGCTGGCTCCTACCAGAGAGTTGGCCCAGCAGGTAAATGACTTCACTCGGGTGTAGCTGTAACTTGTGTGGCAGCTTTAGAGGCGAACTGACGATGTGATTGCTAAGTAACCCATCCAATGAGTAGTGAACACGCACATACCTGGAGCAGTGGGCAGCCATTAACAGCAGTGGCTTGGGGGGGCAATTGGGGGTAAGGTGCCATGCCCAAAGGAACCTCATTTGTTTTCCAGCATAGAGAGTTGTACCTGTGACCTTCTGGTTACAAGTCTGTCTCCAACCATTAGCCCCCAACTGACTAGTGCCCTCTAAATAACTCTATGTGCTTTATATAATCACCCTCCCTATCCACTTGACAAGGCTGTGTCTTTTTAGTGGCACAGGAACCTATATCTGGTTAGGGAAGAGGAAAACAAGGTCATATTCATCACAGTCCGCTCAGTACAATGAGAGAGAGACTGTTTCATGCTATGGGCACAGTTTTCAAATATAATGACTCATAACATGACTCGCCGTGAGTTCTGATTCTTATGACTCATACCCAGAGTCAGAGCTGAGCAGTTTTTTTTTTACATAATTTGTTAATCTGTTCTCAGATTCAGAAGGTAGTCTTGGCTCTTGGGGACTACATGGGTGCGACCTGCCACGCATGCATTGGTGGGACTAATGTTCGCAATGACGTCCAGAAGCTTCAGGCTGATGTTCCCCACATAGTGGTTGGGACACCTGGTCGTGTTTTTGACATGCTCAATCGCAGATATCTCTGTAAGTATGAAAAATCGAAACGCACACGTTCGGTTTTATGGTTTTGAAGTTGTAATACTGTAATCAATAGCCATTTATGCATTAAAAACACAATAAATATAGCATGAAGTTAAAGATGACATTGACCTAGCATTGCACCGCATTAAACTTTTCTTCCCTTCCAGCTCCTAAATACATAAAGATGTTCGCGCTGGATGAAGCAGATGAAATGTTAAGCCGTGGTTTCAAGGATCAAATCTATGAGATCTTTCAGAAGTTGGCCACAGATACACAGGTACATTCACACCAACTGACACTAATATTCCTTTTCTGGAAGAAAAATCTCTAAATGTGCTTCCTGCTCAGCTGGGATGAAACCGTTTGTTCTGTAGTTGGTTGCCATCTCCAAAGTTCCCTCTCCTGCCAGCTTTCTGTGCTGTGATGGGAATCAAGTTCTTTGGTAGAGAATTCTAACTGCCATCCACTGTGACTGGACCCTTGGTTCCTCTTCATAACTAAAAAGCAGTTCACATTTCTTGTCCTCAGTTTGACCGAGTAGAAGATTTACATTTAGTCATTTAGCTGACGCTTTTATCCAAAGCGACTTACAAATCAGGACAGGAAGCAACTTCGATTACAATAAGGGACAACAGTGAATAAGTGCTATACACAGGGCTCAGGTTTTCCAACACAGTATAAGAGCCCCCCCCACCCCAAATAGAAGTGGGGAGGTGTCGTCGTCTGGTTTCCCTAGTTACTCGCTGGCATTTAACATTTTGGTTCATTTTTTTTCCTCCTCAGGTGATTCTCCTGTCTGCCACGATGCCTCAGGAAGTGCTGGAGGTGACCACAAAGTTTATGAGAGAGCCTGTCCGTATCTTGGTCAAGAAAGAGGAGCTGACCCTTGAGGGTATCCGCCAGTTCTACATTAACGTTGAGAAAGAGGTGAGGTGGTTTGTTTTATTAAGATCTTTGCATCCGGTAGTTTCTACTTGCGTCCACGCACCATTAAATTAAAGTTCAAGCAGGATCAAGTGAAATGTATTGTTTAGTTCGATTAGGGTGTCTGCTTCTCAACCATCTTGGCGTTGTTTTGCAGCTGAATGTATTTTCTGCTGTTTCGTGATGATTCCC
This sequence comes from Botia kubotai, assembly GCA_036877585.1. Taxonomy (NCBI): domain Eukaryota; kingdom Metazoa; phylum Chordata; class Actinopteri; order Cypriniformes; family Botiidae; genus Botia; species Botia kubotai. The sequence continues at coordinate 5,593 of JAZGTI010012835.1, forward strand.
ATGCGTGTCAACTGATTCTAGACTACCTACAGTCCTCAATGTCTGCCAGGCGTTTTGCTTAGCAGTGCATCTGAGACTGCAGGACTCTAGAAACATGATCATGACTCAAGTCTGAAAACAGCACCACCTAGTGGCACCATTGAAGTACAGCAATTGTCACTGATGTTTTGTCTTCCGTGTTGCTTAACTGTCTTTCTCTTTCTGTATAGGAGTGGAAGCTGGACACTCTGTGTGATCTCTATGAAACTCTGACCATCACTCAGGCTGTGATCTTCATCAACACTCGCAGGAAGGTGGACTGGTTGACCGAGAAGATGCACGCAAGAGACTTCACAGTTTCTGCTCTGGTGGGTGTGATGCATGGTTTGTGGAGAACTAGTTGTGTACTTGTTTTGTGAACCTAATGGCATGTGTGTGTTTATTTCCTCATAGCATGGAGACATGGAGCAAAAGGAGAGGGACGTCATTATGAAAGAGTTCCGTTCTGGTTCCAGTCGAGTCCTCATTACTACTGACCTGCTGGTGAGCAAGTTTTCATCTTTCTGTCTGCCCACAGTTCGAAGGCCACATGTCCATCAAAGCCTTTTTCTAAAGCCAGTGTAATTCTTTAGCTGTTTACAGCATAAACAAAAGCGTTGTGCTTTTAAAACGCCAGCAGCTGGAGAGGCGCTGAGCGTTTCTTGTGCTGTGCGCTCTACATTTTCTTCCAGTTGTGGGGAATGTTCAGATTTGGGTGAAAATGTGACCTGTTGTTACCCAGCGTCAGTGCAGGAGGGGCAGGACCTACCACACCAACCAGTAGTCTCATTCAGAGTTCATATTTCTCTATCAATTTCTGTACCAAGTGACATCTCTGGTCAGTTAGTATTTATTGATTAGAAATAAGCTGTCATGAGATACTAGTATTTTATTGGGAAATATTCAGAATCATAAGATTGTCTCAGCTCAAAAAATTTAAGCACAGCATTTTCAGTTTTGTTTAAATGCTTTGATGGACACGTGGCCTCGGAGATCCCCAAAGACACCACATTTCCACCAGCCTGATCTGCTGTGATGGAATCAATATTCTTTGGTAGAACATTCCAACTGCTCTCCACAGTGCCTGGGTTCCTGTGTCCCATGACCCTACTATAAAGCAGTTGACACTCACACAGTAGAACACAGCTGAAGTTTCTCTTTGGATTTGCGTGTGCATGATGTAAACAGGCTCTTTACCTACTTTTATTTGTTAGGCAAGAGGCATTGACGTGCAGCAGGTTTCCCTGGTCATCAACTATGATCTTCCAACCAACAGAGAGAACTATATCCACCGGTAAGTCCCAGCATTTTCCTGATGCTACGCTACTTATCCAAGTGATTGTGGCGTCATGATGTGGTTCTTGGTTTGTGTAGAATTGGACGTGGCGGTCGCTTCGGCAGGAAGGGAGTCGCTATCAACATGATCACAGAAGATGACAAGCGCACGCTCCGAGACATCGAGACCTTCTACAACACCACTGTGGAGGAAATGCCCATGAACGTTGCTGATCTGATCTGAGAGCCCTGCCTCATCCTTTTCACTCCTCCCCATCCCCCCCCCCCTTCATTTTTCCATTTTCCTTTTGTCTCATTCCTCACCTGCAACCTCCCTCACAAATCAAGTACTGTCACTTTTGAGGAAGATTTCTTTATAACCCAGTGTGATATTTCGGCCATGTGTCGGTGAACAAGTTCACTGCGCTTCTCTCAGTGTCCATGTAATTAATGTTGCCCGTGCCCATTTTTTTTTTCAACAGTATCATCCAAGCAAAAAAAAAAACTTTACTGGGCTTGTTTGCATGTAATGGTAAAAATGTATATACGCTGAACGCCATAATGGTTCAGAGACATGCCTTGCTTTGGAGTGTTACTGCTTCTGGAGGGCCAGTGTCCTGCAGAGTTCAGCTCCAACCTCAATCCAACACACCTGTAACGGCTAATCAGGGTCTTAATAGGCAGGTTAGAAACGTTCAGGCAGGTGTGTGTGGAGGCAAGCTGGAGCTAAACTTTGCAGGACGCTGGTTCCCCAGGAGTGGGGCTGGACACTCCCAATTTAATGAGACGTGATGGTTTACATGTTTAAAGGTTGGGCAAGTCATATGTATAAAGTGTAGATTGGCTTTGCTTTTACATTGGGGACTATTCCAATAGCTTTTTGCTGTTTTTCCTTGCAGAAGTGGGCAACGACACAGTCTATTTGAGAAAACATGCAACGGTCCAATAGGATGTTGCATTGAGGGAACACAGAACTGATTGTAGAATTGCAAAATGTGGTCAAGTAATTTCTCCCACTGTCCAGTTCTGTTACATTTCCTGTACTGTCCTGTTTGTGCGTGTGTGCGCGCGCATGCGTGTGTGTGGTTGTAGCAGTTTGTTTTTCAAAGTAGCTCTTACTTTGGTGGGCTAGCTGACGGAAGGCATTAGAAGCGATGGTATTGGCCCACCATTGTACTGGCTGTTTTCTCTGCGTCAAAGTCCTTCATGTCGGATTATTGCTTCTATAACCTACCTCACCAAAATATGTTGGAGGGGGTCTAAAAATGTAAAGGACCAAACTGCAGTAGTAGATTATATAGATATCATTGTCTTTGTATTGTTCAGAACGCCTAATGTCTTTTGTTGGGTGGGTTTGGATGTGGGGTTTACATTGGTCAGTGCTATTTTTTAAACAAATTTATTACAAATGTGATAATTATTAACCTTTCTGAGACAGAAGCCATGTATTAAGTCTTTTCTACATTGGACTCTGTATAGTATTTATTTTAATGGTCTAAAATAAAGGTATGTCCCATTTTTAACATGCTAAACTGCCTCTTATTGGTTCAGTTTTCTGGAAATTCGTTTACTAAGTGAGTGACTTTACTGTCTTTTCATCAGTAATTAATCCGTTTCGTTTACTGTGTTTATTTGCAGGATTATATAGCAGACATGATTCTAATACTCAATAGCATAATGAGTCAACGAACGCTTACGTTACAGTTAACTTGCAAATGTCGTAATTTGTATATTGGTTTACCCTACATACTCTATATGCAGCGATGTGGGTTTTGCCATGAAGCGTACTAAACGGAAAAAATACACAAAATAGACTAAACTTGTGCATGACCAAGTAAATTATAATCTTGAAGCGGCATAATGCTTTAACAAAGGCTTGTTTTAAGTTGTACGGAGTGAGAGGAAAAACGATTTTAGTAAATCTTTGTGAATTCATACTTTATACGCAGTTTTAATTGCACTTTCACAACTTTTTTGCATGAAGATCAATTGTTAACTTGAAATTGCGCGAACCATTTTATAATTTGTGGCATTCAAAGAGAAAACGAAGCATCAAGTGGTCAGTGGGAATTCGTTTTACTGTCGTTATACTGGGTAAATGTAAGGAGACAACTACGCGAAAACGTTCAAATATTGCTTCTCATCTAGCAATCGCACTTCAGATATGAAATAAAAATGCATGTTAAAGTACGTAAAAGCTACTATGATAAAACTGCTCACTGAGCAGAAGTGACAAGTTCCTGGTGTGTCCACACGAGGGCGGATAAATACACTATCAGTATGTAAAGGCGAAAACGGCCTGTGCCTTTAGTTTGTGCCACAAACTGAAGATGCATACCAATCAGATTCCAAGACTTTTCAGCGGTTTGTAGATGATCTGCTCATACATATGTGAGCTAATCTAAACTCGCAACGCTCGTGTCTTTACGATTTCATGGCTGCAAATTTTGATCACTTCGGCGAGATTGCTCCACAAACATCTCCTGAGACCCTCATTCGCCTGTCCATCACGCAAAGACCACGTTAATTCCCGCATCATGTTAATTCCTTGTCCCACGTCCCTCCGTTGGGTTCATTGTAGCAACCCCCTGTCTTTCCACAGTCTTCCAGCATTATTCCGCCTCGGAACGTATACCAACCTCTACCCACCATCCTGCCCTGGGCTGTACACCTTATGAGAAATGTTTTGATTTTGTGTGCTCCGTGTAGGTGGCCCTTTGAACCCTTTCACCGTCTGCATGGTAACCCCCCTGCCACTTCCCCCTTTCCCCCCCGCTGGGCGCACGATTGTGGGCTCGGGGATTATGAGAGCAGGAGGCTCGTAAAGGGCCTGCCAGGGTCTTTCTGTGTGGTGACGGATGGCTGGGAGACTGAAGCCCTGATTTACATAAGAAGAGAGAGAATAGAGGCCCCATTCACTCAGTCTGTCAGGGAGAACTCTGGGACAAACCGCACTCTCTCCAAGTTGCCCTCGTCCACTCTCAGTCTCAGTTCTTTATCTTTGTCGTTCTCCTTCCTCCTCAAGCTTTTCCTCATCCGTCCTCCTTTATTCCGCCTTTTGTCATTTATTGTGAACTAAGTCTCTTCATTTTTGGGCCACTTAATTTCTTTCCTCTATCGGGTTACCTAATTCAAATCAAAATGTCATATTTGTCCCGGGGAGGAACATGGCATTTAAATTTTCATTGTTGACCCGATTGAACAAAAACAGCAGAAGAACACATGCTTTTAATACAGCAATACACTTTAATTTTGAAGGATATGTCAGGTTATTCTGAGTCTACACACACATACTTATGAAAACTAGATAGCATACGTTTCATTTTGTGAAATAGTTTCTACAAAGTTTTACCTCATTTGTCAATGATAGAGTATAAGAATTAATTTGACAGTCAATTGAAAATCATTCTATATATCTATATCTATTCTGTCATCTAGCTGTCTATCTATCTATATAAATATATATATATATAGCTTTATTACCATCAATAAACACAGTATAAATAAGCAGAAAAAGCCCAGTCTAGACGCATTATGTTTTCAGTTAGAGAATTTGTGTTGGTTCTGTGCTCTCCTATACAAGCTTGTTCAGGTGGCTGTGTCGGAGCAGCTGAATGGGTGGTTATCTTTTGTGCGCTTTGGAAAAACAACTGTGTTGTAACTTGTTTTGGACTTTCATATTCAAACTTATAATAACAACGTTTTTCAAAAGAGACGAAGTATTCATACAGAGCATGCGTGTATGCAAACATGCGGTAGCATCTGAGATATCTGTGTGTGTGCGTGTGCGTTTTTAGGGCACTTAAACGTTTTCTAAAGTTATCTTAAACTGTTGAGTTGCCCTGGTCGCTTCACAGACCAGAGCAAAAACGGGACAAAAGAACAGGGAGAGGACGAGGCTGGAGGAAACCTCCATAAAGAGGTTTTCTGTTTGCTCAGAAAGGTTTTCTGGATACGGTTATAAAAGAATTTTGCGTCACAATTTGGGCTTGATTGGCATAAAGGTGTAACTGTCAGTCACGATCAGAGGCCCGTCTCACAAAGCACCTGCAAACTCACCGGCTCTCACACCTGTGTCCACAAAACAAGAAAGCAACGTAACCTATAAAAACAAGCTTTGCGCCCACACCTTTTCCCAAGCAGTTACAAACACTGAAAATCACACACCTACAGAAATCTTTGACATGCATACATCATAAATTATCATCAAAAGGAGTAAAGTCACCGACTCTGCTGTACTTTAGAATCTCTGACATGAAAACAAGCTGCTAATTACATACAAGGGAGCGTTGTAAAAGATGCCACAGCGTTCGTTCACGTTTCACATCAATAACGCCAAAAACGCGCACGATTTAAACAAAGCAAGAGTTTTTGCTCCGCTAGTTTTTGCAAGTAAAAAGGAGTTTTTGTGCCAACAATTGAAAGCGCCGACAAAATAAAGATGTAGGAGAAAATAAGTCGCAAGTTTTCTGAAATCAGGTCTAAAACAAAACCATCATTTGAACAAGATGTTAATTAAAAACCAACAACAACAAACTGTTAGACGTTACAGTTATTTATAAATATAATAATCTATAGTAACAGATAATTAGCTTTCGTACCATTTAACTTGCTACAAGTGATCGTCCACGTCAAATACCACGCCCATCAATTGTTATGTAAATGAGCAAAGAGCGAGTTTTGAGCGCTGATTGGTCAGACGCGGAATACAATTATACAGCTGGTTCCTCGTGGACTACAAGCTGCTGCTCAACAAGTGGCGTGTGGATGAAGCTGTGAGTCGAGAGACGTAAAGCTGTTATCAAAAGTTTTTCTTGCGGTTTCTTTAACTTAAGATCTCACCGTTTTAATTATTCAAAGAAGTCGTGATGAGTGTTTTGATTCATCGTACAATTGTTTTCTGAGTGCTGCTTTTTGGCGTTTCATTCGGTCAGACGGTTCCGGGTGTAAACAGACTTCACCTGCGCCGGATTTGCCTGGTCTGATTAGGTTAGTTTGGCCACGTTTAATTAGTCGCTGTACACATTGAATCAAAACGCAAAGTGTGTAACATGATGTACGGCATGATGGAGCATGAACTGAAAGCGGCGGGTCAAACTCATTCCCACCAGAATAGTCCAGGAATGTCTCCTCCAGTCAGCGGGATTGGAAATGCGCACGCCGGTTCCAAAACGCCTTGTCCACCCGGCGGAGACCCCATGGAGAAAGTCAAGCGCCCCATGAACGCGTTTATGGTGTGGTCCAGGGGTCAGCGCAGAAAGATGGCACAGGAGAATCCCAAAATGCACAACTCCGAAATTAGCAAACGGCTCGGGGCGGAATGGAAACTTTTAACGGACGCGGAAAAGCGGCCCTTTATTGATGAGGCCAAACGATTGCGGGCCTTGCACATGAAGGAATACCCCGATTACAAATACAAACCGCGGCGCAAGAATAAACCGCTCCTTAAGAGAGACAATCCCATAGGCAAATATCCTCTGGCACACGGCAACCTGCTTGCACCCGCCGTGGCGCAGGTGCAGGGAGGGAGTCCGAGAATGGACGGTTATGGCTGGACTCACACGGGTGGTTATATGGGCATGCAGGCTGAAACGCTGGGTTACCCGCAACAACTGCACCGGTACGACCTGTCAGGTCTCCAGTATCCCGCAGCACAGACGTTCATGAATGGCGCCAGCCCTTACAGGTTTGTGGCCGTTTTAAGCAAGTCTTTTTTTTTTTTTTTTTTTTCTTTGAGAGAGATTTTAAAATGATAAAACTCAAATTAATTGTTTGTGTATATATATATTAAACAGGACAGATTATTTACGTGTTTGTTCCACCTGTTCTAAAGAATCAAACGTTGGCGAAGTTATTTCTGGTCAAATTTAAACTAATTACTAAATGTAGTTTAGTATTGAACCATTAAAAGTGACATCTGTTCGCATGTGTGTTTATTTACCCCTGATAATATTTAAAATGATGCAAAAAGAAAAGAAACCAGTTTAATAGAAAAGTATTTTCTTAAATATTAACTTGTTCCTGAATATAAAATCTCACTCGACCACTTAATTTGATCATCATAACCTCACATTTAGCATTTTCCACCACAACGAAGCTCACTTAACCAGGCTACTAAAAATTAAATACAGGTTCTCAAATGGCCCCTTCCTGATACACTGTAAAAAAAATTGTGAACAATAATTCATGACAACATGATTTTACACTAATTCAAATAAGTTAAACTGTTTGGACGTTTGGTAAGTTGGAACAACTCAACACCAGTCAAATTTAAAATAAGATGAAATTTGTACAGCCAACTTGATTAAACCTGAAATTAAGATTAAACCTGAAATTAAGACATCAAAAATGTTTTACAGTGTAACTACGCCGCTCTTGTTTCTGTAAAATTAGGCGTAACTGATGTTTTGATTCTTGTTGGTATTTTTAATGGCTGCTTTTGTCCCCTTTTGTCTACAGCCAAATGTCTTACAGTAGCAGTCCTCAGCAGCCCAGTCCAGTGATGTCTATGGTTAAACCAGAACCGATGTCTCATTCCCCTACTGGAGCACCAAACCACCATCGTGGTGCCTTCCAGGGGGACCTGAGGGACATAAGCATGTATATTCCAGGAAGTGACACCACTGATAGCTCAACCCAGAGGGTCTATCCTGGTGTCCAACAGCACTATCTTGGTGGAACTCTTCCTCTGACTCACATCTGATGTTTGAAGAACTGGATGAATCATGTGGACCCTTACTGGGACCAGTGTGCCACACACAGCCTGTATGGATTACAGATCGGATTGGATGACCAGAACACTTGATTGTTTACTACCTCCCTTTCTGTGAATGATCTAAAAGTTGTGTGTTGAATCTTTATAGCCAATTTAACTGTTTGAATTTACTGTTTTCTCGTTGTCTTCACAGCCTTCATGCTTTAACTGGACATCTGTAACTTCCTAATTTCTCATAAATGGGCATTAATTCATCTTACATTTTAATACACACTTTTTTTTCCCATCCACGCTGTAGCACAGTTGCCATCTTTGTTTCTAAACTGTTGTTAGTTTAACAGTGTTCCGTGATGTCTTATAGAAAATGTGTTGCTCTTGAAGCAGTGGGCAAATGTTCAATCTAACTGGGGAAAAGGGTAGCATACTGGGCGCTCTGAAAACGGGTCAGCCAATGAACCGTGCGGACCCCGAAGCCCATTGTAAGTCCAGACTTGCTCGGCACAGGAAGCAGCTGTGTTATGGGTCAAGATGACCTTTTTAGTGTTTCTTAAACTAAGTTTAGTAGTATGGGTAGTGTCTCAGTATTTCGGACAGTCTGAGGGTTTTTTTACACCGGCAGAGAGGAAACGACAGCACAGATGAGCTGCGGAGTCGCCTCCGCTACATGAGAGTTGTTGTCCGATCCACAACCGATGAGACAAAGTTAATTTTTTGTTTTTCTACTTTTGATCATGGCTGGAACTTATTTACCACAGCGGTGCGAGCGCACCCTCTTCTGTGAACTAGTCCCTACAGGGAAATTGCACTTCTGTAAATGGTCAGATTTCAGCTCCGTTTACAGATTGCTAAATGTTGAGTTTGTCTTGCTTGGCTTAACCCTGTTACAGGTCAAACTCACAAGCACTGATCCTGCCTGTCAGCAGATGCACTTGGTTAGAATGGGAGGTTGTTTACCTCTGTTTCGTTACACTGCGACACCGCCTGCCTGTGCTTACACTGACCCGTATGTCCCACAGAGATCATCCGACTGAAGTTTTTTTTTTTTAAAGCAGCAGTTTTCTTTGTACAGTGAACTTCTGTCTTCGTTCTTGGGTCTTGTTTTGAAATGGGGAAATGGCTTAGCGGGTTTGAATGGCAGTAAAAATACACTTGTCATTCTGGCATTTTTGCTGTCCTAAAGCTGTGTTCAGTTTTTTTTTTTTGGTCAGTTAAATGACAATGTAAGATCATATTGTGAGAAGTTTACATGGAATGGAGTTTTCAGCTTTTTAAGTGATTTTAATGCATATTGTAAATACCCTTTTTGTACAGTGTATATTTCCTGGTTCTTATAAGGGCCGTTTTTACGGAATAAAAAAAAATCAGCGCATCTCTGGTCTCGTGTTTTTCATACTAAAGTTAAATGTGATGGTGTCAAAAAAAATTCAAATGTGATCCTGGCGTTGAAAATCCAGCTATTGCAAAATTCAGCATATTTTTCAATGATTTACCATTTTCTATTGGTAAATTTTTTTGAAATCTCTTTTTTGATTTTCTGAAATCTCTTTAGATCATGTAAATAATGTTCTGTGAAAATATAACCCTGATATCTTTAATAGTCAGTAAGATCATGTAAAAAAACGGTGAAATTAAAAGACAATCTTATTACATTGAAACTTCAGCCTTGATTTCACAGACAGTCACAAATAACTAAAATGTAAACTGCGTGCGTGTGTGCGCAAAGGTTGCCTTCGATTCGTGTCATAAATTGGGGAACTTTTCCA
>JAZGTI010012836.1:0-15362 GCA_036877585.1 Botia kubotai
AGGGCATGAACCCACCGTGAACGCTGCCTCAGCATGCAGCCTGCCCAGGCATGTGGTACAGCGTTCATGGCCATCAGAGGACGTCAGGAAGCACCCGCATCCAGAAACGCACAGACGGAAAGACATCTTTAAAAAGACGCTCACCGCCCGTGGAGCTCTTTAGAGGAATTACTCTCTTGTGAGGAATGTGCTCAAGAACGCTCCACACGAAGATGTGGAGCGCATGTAAAACACACACTTGGCTCCGAAGCAAGAAGCTGAATGAAAGCGTGCGCTGACCGGTTTTATACGCCCGCTTCTGGGTGGGCGTGAGCCTGCGCGCAGCGCTTTGCCCAAATGCTCATTGGCTCTTTCCTCTCAGGCCGATGCTCATTGGCACGTTTTTTCTTTACGCGAAGGTGATAGGGCTCTCAAGCAAGACCCCATACGTCAGTCGACGTAACATCGAACGTGACTGACCCTCCCTGCTAAGCCTTGATTCTCCTGCTAAGCCTTGAATGGAGAAAAAAAGGTTTTTTTCTCCATTTATACATCATTGGAGTTTTGGTTCCTTGCCACTGTCACCCTGTTGGCTTGCTTAGTGGTAGACTGCTGACATTAGCTTATAACATTTGATTAGAATAACGATTTGTAGAATGTATTAATAATCGTTGTTTAATAATAATTGTATTAATTTAATTTCTTCCTTTTCAAAATTTTTAGTTCTCATTTTTATTTTATTTTCTTTCTATTTTCATTTTGTACAGCTGCTTTGCAACAATGTGCCTTTGTAAAAAAAAGCCCTATATAAATAAACTTGAACTTGAATTTGCTACCCTTAAGGTTTATGTGGCTGCTGTTTCTGCTAGTCATAAACCTGTTGATGGAACCTCTATTGGGAGACATCCTTTGGTGTCTCGTTTCCTGAGTGGTGCCAGATGGCTGAGGCCTTACAGGTCCCCTAAGGGCTTATGTTCGGCTCCATTTGAGCCTCTAGAGTCAGCCTAAGTTTCTGACTTTTAGGTTGGCTCTATTATTAGCTCTGACATTGCTAAAGAGGGTAGAGAGTTTACAGGCTTTTTCTGTAGGTCCTGCCTGTTTGGATTTTGCTTTTGCACTTTGCACCCTAGACCAGACTATATCCCCAAGTTGCTTCTACTTCTACTGTGCTCAGGTCCTTCTGGGTTGGCCATCTCTTTTCTGCTCTTGATGTTCTCTGTACCAATGTTTCACAGAATCTGGGGCAGGCCTTCCCTCACTGTGGCATAGTGGACATTAATGTTCCCCAGCAGCAAGCCATTACGCAGTGTTGCGTTTCCTCAAAAGAGAACGTCTCAGGTTAGGTATGTAACCCAGTTCCCTGAGACAGGAAACAAGATGCTTTGTCACATTGCCACACTTTGGTCTTGCCTGCACGGCCTTCCTTTAGACTGAGAATGATGACATATTTTGCAGGCTCCTTTTAAAGGCAACGCTTTGTGCAACGCTACGTCACATAACCTTTACGTCTCTATAAATAGGTACAATTTTACACATGTTCAAGCCATGACGCAGCATCTCAGAGTGTTCCATACAAAAGTGTTCACAATTGTTGTTAAATGATCACGGAAATAATTGCTGATGGCCGGTGACCTGTCTCTGTAGCTGAGCATCTGTAATGAAGGGTCAACAGAGTTAGGATCCATTTGCAGTATTTAATGTGATCGTAATACAGGCAGCGTCAAACACAGTAAACAGCAGCAACATAGACAAAGCAGAGAGTAAACGATATATCAGGCACAGGTCGGGGCAGGTGGCAAACGATAGGCAACCCAAAACAAAAGAATCACAAAAACAGGGAACAGACCAAGATCATACACAAAAAGCTATCCAAAATATCAATGACAAAAACACTTTAGAATTGATGCCATGCAATCAAGACTTCGCACAGTTTTGAATATGGGTCCAGTTTATATAGGGTGTGGTTGATGAGGATCATTTGGAAACAGGAAGTAGACAGGAAACGGATGTGATGCATTATGGGAATTGGAGTTCGCAGATCCGGTTACTACTCTGGCGACGGCTTCCTCTGGTGGCGCGGCAGAGGCGGTGCTGGAGCCTCCTCCGTAACAGCATCGGTGTCAATGGCCACAATAATGGGCTAATAAGACATCATTCAAACACTAATCTGCCCAAAACAATATGCTTTTGTTCTCATTATTTACATAAATAATATACATAAAGTAACCTGTACTGCAGGTTACTTTAACATTATGGCTAACAGGTGCACAAACTCGTTTTACACGTAAGACTCTAATGGATGAGATTTCATGCCATTTTAGCACAACAATATTGCGCTTCATGCATACCTTGTTGGAAAACAATTATAATAAGTCATTCTCTCATATGAAATCAATGTAAACAATGGAGAATATATTAATATTTCACTGACTTATGTTACTGGAATAAATTTGCAAATGGATGTTATATTTTGAACACTTTGCACAGACAATTCAGCAATGCAAGCCAGACTAAATTTAAGGTTGATAAGCAGTTTCATAATGTAGGTATGATGTGCCTTTATGAATATATATGTTACAATTTGCACTCAAATTACTGGGCAAATTATTGTATTACTGTTGATAGAGCATGTATTTCATGAAACAGTGCTCGGATATTAATGCTAAATCCCTTTACCTTTGTAATACAGTACATAAAGTATTATATTAAAAAGTACTATAATACCATTCATTTACATTTAGTCATTTAACCGACGCTTTTATCCAAAGCGACTTACAAGTGAGGACAAGGAAGCAATTTCAACAACTTTAAGAGCAACAATGAGAGGCTATAGAGAGGTCTCAAGTACTCCAACACAGTGTAAGAAGCTGAAATATATATATATATATATATTAATTTTTATAAAAAACATAGAAGTAGTGGCGGTGTGTTAATTGATTAGTTAAGAAAATGAAGACGAAATAGTTGAGTTCTTGGACCATTCTTGGACAATAGAACACATGGTAAATGTATAAAATGGTAAACAAAAGCACATCAGGCCCATCCGCATGGATAGGTCCGCATGAAATGGTTAAACAACCCCCCACTTTTCCTACGATCAAACTGTCTAACCAGCACCTCAATACCTTACACTGTTCAACACTGCAACTCAACTATGCTAAGTCCTATAGCATGGTCTTTGTGGGGGTGTTACAGGTTTTGAAGCCGTAATGCAAAAAAACATTCTGCCCTTGAATTATGTAACTTTCTTCAGCCAAGAAGGCTGGCAGTCATCAAGTTGTCAAAGAGTGATTGTACTTGGAGAACAAAGCCATGATTAAGACAGACAAAATATTTTTAACCAAAAGTGTCTGTTCATTTTACACTTGAAACCAGTTATTGCATAATTTTAGCTACAACTCCTCAACATATCCACTTTGTGCAAGGACAGTCATAAATTTTCTCCTAATTGAGCACTGCTCACGTAAGTTACCAGCCTAAACAAACTCTAGAAGCCTAGAGCTGAAATTGCCTCTTGAATGGAGCTGCCTACAATAATATTTATACACATACCAGGGCCAAAGACCACAAGCTACTGAGCAAATCTGTGCTGGTTTATAAGACACAAGTACAGTAAAGTTTCATGAAATGTTAAATTGTTGTTTTCTCAGTTGTAGAAAAATCTTTCCTTGCAAATATAAACTGTTGTATGCTGTAAAAATTGTCCAGTTATTTCATATTTAGCTCATATAAGGTACAAAAACAGTATTGTGATATTGCAATATTTTGGTAATTTAGTAAGGTCAACAGCCTTGTCTATATAGCACTTTTGATACAGCAGCTTTGCCAGAATGATTCAGTTCTTTGTGTGATGCCGGTGTGTCAACGTAAACTCTCTGATAACTGTGGAGGCCAGTTAGGTACAATAAACTTAGTCATGTCAGAGAAACCTATGAGTATGAGATTATCTGGGCTTTGTGACATGGCATAGCTTTATCCTGCTGGAAGCAGACAGTAAATAAGTACAGTGTGATCATCATAAAGGATGGACAAAGTCAACAATACTCAGGTAGGCTGTTTCATTTAAACTTGTGCTTAATTGCACACTGGGGGCCCAAAGGGTGCATGAAAATTCCAGTAAAAAATTCCACCCTCAAACAGCAAAATACATGGCATATTAAGCAGTGGTGGTTCTACATTGAATTGATCCCTGGGCGAGACTCCCTCCCGGCGCCCCCCGACAACTAAATGTGTCACCTACGACAACTAAACCCCTGAACGACAACTAACCCCCCCCCCTCTCCGCTAGCTCAGCTTCTGTGCGGCTCCTTCAGCAGCAGGGGCGGCACAGGTATCATAGATAACAGAAACAGCACAGATGATTTTTTTTTTCTTCAAGTTCGTGTGCCGCCCCCCACGTGTCATGAAAAAATGCCGCCCCGGGCGGCTGCGCCGTTCGCCCATGCCTAAAACTGCCACTGATATTAAGGATATATTGAGAGGATTTTCTTTTGCATGTTTCGCATAAAGACGACAGTATTGTCAAAATGATTAAATCACACAAACCGAATAAATGACTAGAAATCTATGTATTATGCATGCCAGGCCAGTAGTAGCGATGTCACTAGACAGACTGAACACGTAACACTCTTTTGACAAATTTGTGTTTTATTAGTTCACACAGAGACAGTGATGGTAGCATTTTCAGAAATGCACTTTAACCCTCTGGGGTCAACAAACGTTTTTTCGACCCCAAAAAGTTGACAAGTTTTGAGGCATGTTTTCATAACGCGGAAATAAACTGCGTGATCATACAGATTCAGCCAATACATCATTCGAATATATAAAGGGGCTATTTTAATTTGTATACACTCATAAAAGACGATAAAACTCTGTTCTTTTATAAAAAGAAAACAGACAGGGTACGCACTTTGCCTTCTGTAACGGTGGATGGTTGAGCTGACGGTTGTGTTTGTGTGAATGAACAAAGACGGAACACGGAACTAAATAATAGACGATATTTAATGAAAAAACAATGAACAGGAATATACACAAACAACAACCGGTTAACAAAAGGGGGCAACAGCATGTGCGACAGCAGTAACGAATGAAGATACAAAAGACAAACCAAGACGCTGAACATATAATCCAATATCAGGGCGAACAAATCCAAAAGGGGCAATCCAAAAGAGTAATCCAATAGACAAGCGTAAATCCAAACCCAGATAAGACACAACGATTAAATCCAAACCTCGACCGACACGACACGACACAAACTCCTAAACAACAACCCACGACAAGAATGACGATATCACGAACTTAAATAGACAAACTAATCACACAAACACAGGTGAAACCAATAACATAAACCAGGAAGTGACATAAAAGGACAGTGACATCATAAACACGCGACAAACACTAATCATCATAATAAAAGTCCTGAGCTCCTCGCTTATCGCAGGAGCTCGACTATGTAACACCTTCGCTGTCTCTGTCATCTCTTTTCACAGACACATAAATAAAACTAACCTAACAAAGCGCATATACAAACTATACTATATATAAACAAATATAATATTATATTACGATGTCTCTTACGAAAATAACCATGGTTTTATTTGACATTTTGTAGATCAAGATCAAGTTTCAAAAGTCTTGTGAACAAATGTTCTGTATGTGTTTTATTTCCTTATTTTAGTGACTACAAAATTTTAGTTTTTCACTAACCACGCATAAACGTTACTTTCTCAAAAAAACAATCATGTACATACATGCAGCTCAAATATTATTGTAGCCCAGTTTGTGCTGAATACAGTGTTATCAGACTTTAGCCATTTATATGTTTATAAGCACCTGAAAAAAGCACACATGTCAGAGCATGTCAAAACTTCTCCAGGGCTCCAAAACACCCTCAGACCCCAGAGGGTTAAAACCTGTTTTCAGATGTTTGCATTTTCAGGCTCCGAAAACACTGTTGTCATGTAAATGAATGGCCAAAGTGCATAAAACATCTATTAAAAATTTAAATGTTGTGTAAATGGCCCTTTAAAGTCACTTATAAAATGGTTAATTCCAGTACTTGATTCTGATTGGTCAAGTACTTTGTTTTATTCACGATAAAGCACAACTATGGCCGCTTTATCCAATGATTCTGTGTATAACTGCGCAGCACCCTTAGCAACTCAGTCAGAGACTATTTTTTACAGCAGAAGGAGGGCTTTTAGTGATTTTACTTTATAAAGTTGCATTTACTTTTTTTTATAAAAGCAATCAGGTAGCCAAAACTAGTGCTGTATCAGGAATAAGCCACAGCTTAAGGGTAACTCCACTTTGCGTGCCTAACAACACCCTTCAGCTGTGACAATCACGGTACAGCATGGCCCCTCATACTTTTTTGCTTGCTTAAATCACCTTTTTCCCGTTCTAATGCTTGGTTTGAAATTCAGCAGATCCTCTTTATTCTTGTTGGACACATACCTACATGCATTTAGGTGCTGCCACGTAATTGGCTGATCAAATATTTGCACCAAAACAACTGAAAAGGTGCACCTAATAAAGTTGCTGGTAGGTGTATAGCTGCATTCTGATTGTCCCGTTGTGGACTTATTTCCTCAACTTCAGTGAAATTCCAATCTAATGGGAGCATATACAGCATATACAGGAAACAATTAGGATACAACTGCAATATTATCAGTTTCTATGGTTTTACTATTTATAGGTATTTTTTAAATAAAATGAACATGTTTGTTTTATTTTATAAACTACTGACAACATTTCTTTTTAATTCCAAATAAACAAATTTTCATTTAGATCATTTATAAACAGAAAATTAGCTCAGGTCAAAACAACAAAAATATGCAGTGTTTTCAGACCTCAAATAATGCAAAGAAAACAAGTTCATACTCATTTTTAAACAACACAATACTAATGTTTTAACTTACAAAGAAATTAATATTTGGTGGAATAACCCTGATTTTGGCATGCTCTCCACTAGTCTTTCACATTGCTGTTGAGTGACTTTATGCCACTCCTCGTGCAAAAATTCAAACAGCACAGCTTTGTTTGTTGGCTTGTGACCATCCATCTTCCTGATTTCCTGATAACATTCCAGAGGTTTTCAATGAGGTTCAGGTCTGGAGATTGGGCTGGTCATTACAGGATCTTGATTGGGTCCTGGTTATCCTCCATCCAAACCTTGATTGACCTGGCTGTGTGGCATGGAGCATTGTTGCTTGTTCCAGCTCATTAAATAGGTACAATAGAAACAATAAACACCGCATAGGGACCCTGTGAAATATATTGCAGTTTATGTTTGTAAATCCCCACTGATTTTTATATGTAAGGCTTTAGTAGGTGTTAGTAGTGAAGAAGGAACTAAATCTTGAGAAAAACCAGGTTCAACCGATGTCTGTGCCAGTTCTGTTGGTGTCGACTGTAGTTAACTGCTTTCATTACAGATATATATTAAATTGGTAATTGCATAATTTCTAATTTGAATGAATCAAACAGTGAAATAGAGTTTAAATAGAGTGTACAGCCTGAGCCCTCCATAGTGCACAGAGACAGTCAAAATTGTTCACCATACACCAAGATTATATGGGCACAGAAGCTCATAAACTATTATATAGAATATCTTCTTAAATAATGCTGAATGCTGTAAAAGTAACAGTTTTTCATAAATAGATTGAACTCCACATACACCAGTACAAATGCAGATATACAATTTACTAGTTATTGCAATGCCTGCATAATACTCACAGTGTTTACTCTGAACACACTCTCTCCGACATCATTTGTCATTTTCCAACAAATTTAGACCAGCTTTGCCAAAAACAAGTTTTTGTGTTTGAATGTTGTTGCACACAGCTTCTGTTTCCTGTAACCTCTGAGGTAAATGAGCCTTTATTTAACTTCTGAAAAGGTCTGTGTGTACGTTCACATATTTGCAGTCTGGCAAATATATCTGTCCTTTTCATATTACTTTGCTTAAATGTTCTCTGTTATTTTTTTCAAAACCATTTCTGGCCTCAATAATTAGCATCACTCTCTCCTAAAAAAAAGCCTTAAAAAAGCCTTTAAAAAGTTTTTAGCTGTTTTTAGCATTAAATTAGAAGGTGTGACCTGAGATTTTCACACTGAAAGATGTCTTTGCTGTTATTTATTCACAAATATAAATAAAGCTAAAACTGAAAAAACCCTGCACAACACTTTGTTGTGATTATAAAATTAAAATAAATGGATTTATTTTTGTATATTTTTTGTATATTATTTATTTTTGTATAATAAATGGATATTTTGTTGTAACTTAACTGTTAAACTTTGTTAAATTAATTCACAGCTAGTGTTAAAGTTGGGCTAAGAGATAGAATGTCTTTATAGAGGACCACAATATTTAGTGGTCCTCTATAAAGAATATTTACAAGAATGTATTATATTTTGGCTTATGTCACATCTGAACTTGTTGGAGCAATTTTCACACAGCAAAAGTGATGAGTACTTTCAGAAATCCCACGAGTGGAGTGGGGATGGGTGGGATAAGAAAACATGACAGTACAGGTCAATGTTTTTCTGTATGTGCTCAAAAGAAAACAACACGGTGGCTGGTGGAGATTTATATTCTACATCCACAGAACTAGAGGAGTTTGGCTGCAGGCAAAGTGTTAAAACAAGGCACATACTGTGAGCGTCTAGTCCAC
Source organism: Botia kubotai (assembly GCA_036877585.1). Taxonomy (NCBI): domain Eukaryota; kingdom Metazoa; phylum Chordata; class Actinopteri; order Cypriniformes; family Botiidae; genus Botia; species Botia kubotai. Next base: position 8,655 of record JAZGTI010012836.1, read on the forward strand.
ACTGGGAATTGGATTTCAGGTGAGTGTGAGTGTCCGGTTTTAATGGTTTCACAGAGTCAGGCTTTTAGGACCTAGAAGGGATGAGAGAATCTGAGGAGGGGGAGGCAAATGCAAGGCATGCTTAATCTGTGTTGCTTTCATTTTAGTTAGTATATTTTTCATTAAGCTGTAATTTTTGGGAACAACTCTTTCAGAAGACCAATGAGCAGATTATTGTAATTCCCCAGCACAATTAAAGTTACTATACAAGTGTACAGAGAAATCAGAGCAGTCCTTACAGTGCAGACACATAACTAAGTGTAAGGAAAGCAAAACAAAAAATAAAAATAAATAGTTAACATCTAGTTGAATTACCTAAGTAGAATTACCTTAAACAATACACACAAAATCAATATGGTCAATGGGATAGTGCAAGCTAATGTCATATTGAGTGTTGCACACTTATTGCACAGTTGTGGCATATTTTGCATTCTAATGGCACAAGCTGTGAGAAGTCAATATTGCACAAATCTTCCACAGCAATTATTGCACTACAAGCAGTGAAGTAGTGCACCCAATGGAAGAGTAATAAATGCAATGAATGTAAGCAGAAACTGAGTAAAATGGATTGAAAACATATACTGACGATGTAAATCTTTGTAGGTTGAGATGTGAAATATGGAATGGCATTTCTCGAGTTGTGTGTGTATATGTGCCTGTCAGTGTTCAGCTCCCTTATGGCACTGGGGTAGAAGCTATGTGGTGTACCACATAGAGATGCATTAAGTTACCCCCTCTCAATGGAATAGCAATAGAAGAATTAGCATTATAAAATTAGCAGAATAGAATTAGCAGCTGGTGTTTTTTTCTGAGACTCAAGAAACACTGCTGTCCTGTTTTGACTGCTGCTGAGGGGTTTGTGCTCTAGAAGAGATCCTCAGCAATGTTTGTCACCTTTGTCTCCTGTTACAACAAAGGAGACAATTTTATTTTGTTTTGTTCTCTGAGGGTATTTATAGTGTTTTTTTTGCCCAAAACAGCATTCAAAATTAAGTAATTTATGCGAAAATAATTTATGTCATATATAGTCCTGTGATTAAAAAAGTCAGAGTGTTCCTCTTTAAGAAACATTGGTTGTAATCCTCAACGTGTAAGATTGGCTAACATCTTAGCCAATGAACAGCACAGCCAGGCATCTTACTGCTATCACAGCCGTATTGTCAGTGTAACAAGTCCTTCAGATCCACTCACTCCTCCAAAGTCTGTTGCTGTCATGATGTCATAGTGCAGGGTTTCAAAGTGTGGGGCACGCCTCCCCTGGCACACTCTGGCATATGGGTTAAAATGGTCTCTGTGCAACAGGAAAACAACTAAAGCCCACGTCTGTTCACACAGCAGCAGAATGCAGTTGTCAGTCCAGTATTTTAGTCCTTAATATAGGGTGTTAGGTTGAAATGCCGCCACTGGACTCACAAATGCTTATTCAGTTATGCACAGGCAATCTTTGATTAGACACCAAACAGATGAGCTATAGTGTGGTATCATGCCTGATTAGACAGATTAAGAGCTGGAGCTCATTCTCCCCTGTGCTGATTGACTGCATCATTCAGAGAAACTTGGCCAGTGAAATGGCCTTTTTATCTGTCTGTAACTCGCACTACAAAGAGTACGAAAGTGATGTGGATAAAAAAAATCTAAGTACTTAGCAATGTAACAATTGCTTACAACCCACCTAGTGACATCACATATCCAGCCATTTTGCATTTGTTTTTTTTTGTTTTCCTTGGTTGTTAGGTGTTAATGGAACATCTCGGGAAAATGGAACATTAAGAGTGGCTGAGAGAGAGGACAGAGGTGTGCATAAGATGAGAGAGCTAATCGGAATAATTGACCTGGAGAATTGCGGTAGTTATACAATATTAATTGATAAATCATCACATTAATAACTGGAAGTGTTTTTTCGTGTGTGTGTATACACAGGATGCCGTTAATTCTGTTTTTCGCTTCTCCGTGTTGAGTTCTCCGCGTATGTTTTCCGCTGTCGCAGTTACACCATTCACTCGCTAATAGCAAGGAAACGGATTGAGAATTAAGTTATCTTAAAAATAACTTAGAAGAACACAAGGACTGGATTAAAGCATTTTTACTCATCGTGAGGTACTGGATTCTTTGGCTGTGTGGGAGAGTGACCCACATCGGTTGCCAGGGACAACGCAGAACGAGGATTGGACAAGGCCTACCACGGAGTTTAGCGACCATTACACAAATCCCAAAGGGAATTAAGGTATGCTTGTTTGTGTTTTATTTTGCTCTCAGGAGAGTGAAGATGCCAGTTTTCTGTTTCCACGGCCACTACGAATCCGAGCCACAATTTAGGCCTGCTACGGGGTGGGTGGTGTGTGAGCGTTTACTGTGTGTGTGAACCCCACAGTATTTCAATTTAAGTTGAAAGTGTTTTTTCAGCACGCTCAGTCTTTTGAGTACCAGTTTGACCCTCAAAGGGAGTTATTTGGTACATTTACATTCAAGATTGTTGGGTTGTCAACTAATTTGTACTGAAGTGTATTTGATCTTTCTGTAATTCTGCCATTGGTGATATTTTACTTTGGGTGTTAATTCATGACATATTTAAGGTCTTTGTGATTTTGTTAATGCCTCATTATTTGCATTTGGCTTTTTTGAGCTATCTCTATTCTTTATTATCACTCTTCTTTCTATATTCTATTTTGTAACCTACTAAAGCGATTGTTTATTTCATAAGAGTTTATTCCTTACTTGAGTTTGTGGGGTTATATACTGTATTTTTATTCCAATTTATTTTCTGAAAGAAATATAATTCATTCTGTGACATCAGAGGGGCCTTACTACAACATCTCGTAGGTATTAGTTATTGAACCTTGTGTTACACCTAATTTCTGTATAATATAAAGAAGTAGGGGCACTACACAAAGTGGGGGCTTGTCCGGGATCTCCCTCTGGTACATTACTGATGAGTTCCTGAAAAAAGAAGACAGATCAGATCAGTTAAGGCCAAGCATATCTTGCAATCTCATTGTAAGTGACGAGATGGCAGTGACTTTTCATTAAAAAGTGGTTTAACAGTTATGTAGAAGCCATTTGTTTACTTAGTTTAAAGGTTTAAATTGTTAATAATGTTTTCTTTCATTTTGGAGATGTGCACCCTCTGCAGGTCAATGGAAGCTTAACCCTCTGAGGTCGGTGGATGCGCCGACGCCTCCACCTGGCTTATGTTTTTTAGCTGTAAAAATGATTTAAATACTCCTTAGGTTTGTGGTCATACAAATGAAAGGAAAACATTATTCAAAACTGTAAAGGGTCTACTTTTATTTTGGTACTCTTTTAATGAAAACAAAATAAACAGGATGCACTTTCTGCCGACTCTTTCTAAGCAAACTTTTTTTGAAGTGTGTGACAAAATTAGCTGTAGCTCAGTGAATACTTAATTTACAGGTTCAAAAAATATATCTAAATAAAGCTTAAAATGTTTGCTATTAAATGTACTAATCCACATCGAAAACAATTATTCACTGATTATGTTATATGCATGAAAGTAAAGAGAGTGCCCGTATCTTGCTGTCAGCTCATTAGCGCTAATGTGACCACGCCCCCTCGCTATTCATAAATTAATTGTTTCAGCGAGAGAATGGTACACGCCCCTGAATAACGCCATCAAAAGCATCACTTTTATTGATCGTTTTGCTGACTTTCCTACGAGTTAGAAGGATGGCACGCTAAACATGTCAGGAAGCCCTTCAGATGGTACTGGACAGCGAGGAAGAGTTTACTTTTTCTTCAGAGAAAGATTGTGACTCCGGTGAGGATGAGTTGCATTTTGAACAGCGACTGGATCCCACAGAGGATTTCATTTCAAGCGAGTAAGTTGTATTTTTTCAGTCCTAAAATATAATATCTGTGAATTCAACATTTCATTACATTTAATGACATCGCAATATTTTGCCTAAGTAGTAAATGAATTGTAACTGAATTATATAGCGCATAAATGTAACAGACTTCTTCCGTGAAATTATCTGCTTCTATGTACACTTTTTTTCTGAAGCGTGTGAAAAAAGTGGTGTAACTCAGCGAAAACTAACTTCACAGATATGAAATATATCTATGTAAAGCTTAAAACATCTGCTATTGAATGAGCTACCACATCGCAAATAAATATTCACTGATTATGTGATATGCACGAAAGTAAAAAAGTATTCTGCAGGCACTCATTAGCACTAATGCGGACACACACCCCACGCTATTTATAAGGTATTCGCATTAGTGAGAGGTGGGACGTTCATAACGCCTGTGGTAATTCCGTCTTCGGCTGTAGATGGGAATAACATCCAAGTCCTTGTTCATAATGAAACATTTAAGGATATTTCTATTTCTGCAGGAACAGTAGTTGCCCATGTGTATCCCACAGATATGCTTGCAGTGCCTTCTGGAGGTTCCAACAGCTCCAAAGCAATACCCCCCAACATTGTTTGATTTCAGCGGATCCTCTATTCCTAAATCCTGGGAGTTAGGACCACGCCAGAAATTGTCGAGCAGAGGTGAAGTCTTTTCTCCTGGTGAGTGGGAAGTTGGATTAGTTTATGGAGTTCAACACCACTTCAGACTAACAGACACAAAACAATTCCAAGAACGCTCCAGACGCCCCTGCAGACATTGAGGATGTACATGTTGGTGTTGGTGTCTGAAATCATTATTGGGTCAAGGAGTCGCATATGGAGTCGCAAGGAGTACGCATCTCCCATAGTCATTGCACGTAAAAAAGTGAGTCAATCAGGATGTGCATCGACTACAGAACTCTAAATGCTCGCACCATCCCAGATCAGTACACAACTCCCAGGATCAATAACACCCTGGACTGTTTGGCTGGAAGTAGGTGGTTTTCCGTACTGGACCTCCGCAATGGATATTATCAAATAGCCATGGCGGAGGAAGATAAAGAGAAGACAGCGTTTATCTGCCCCCTAGTGTTCTTCCAGTTTGAACAGATGGGACAAGGGATTACCGGAGCTCCAGCCACATTCCAGTGGCTAATGGAGAAAGCTGTTGGTGACATGCACCTTCTCCAAGTAATAATCTCGATGACATCATCGTGTTCGGATGCACACTTAAAGAACATGAAAAGAGACTATTAAAAGTTCTGGACCGTTTGCAGGAGTGTGGACTGAAGTCTCAATTGACAAGTGCCAATTTTGTCAGTCTCAAGTCCATTATTTGGGGCACATTGTGTCCGCTGCTGGAGTATCACCGGACCCAGCCAAGATTAAGGCCGTGACACTCTGGAAGAGGCCCACCGACCTGAAGTCATTGAGGTTGTTTCTCATTTACATTTAAATTTCCCTGGGATCGAACCCATGACCTTGGCGTTGTTAACGCCATGCTCTAACCACTGAGCTACAGGAAAGCTGTAAAGCAGGAAAGCTTCTCGGTTTTTAAGAGAATGCTGAGAATTAAGAGAATGTTGCGGTCTGATTTTTAACAAGACCTGGCTTTCAGACAAAGCACCGGTGTCCTCCGTTCAGCTACAGACTCACTCCATACACCGAGGAGACCGGATTGCAGCCTCCGGTAAGACTAAATGTGGAGGTGTGTGTGCTTATCAACAACGCGTGGTGTGGAGACATACAGACTGTTTATAAGCACTGTTCACCAGATGTGGAGCTTCTACTGTTAAAATGCCATCCCTATTATCTACCAAGGGAATTTACTGCTGTGTTTTTAGCCGCTGTTTACATCCCCCCGTGAGCTAACTACACAGCCGCGCTAGGCAAGCTCCATGATTACATAAGCGTGTTAGAGACGGCTCATCCTGACGCTGTTATTATCGCTGCTGATGACTTTAATCAGTGTAACCTACGGACTGTGCTCCCCAAATACTACCAACATGTGAACATTCCAACTCGCCAAAACAACACACTGGATCATGTTTACAGCAACATACGCAGTGCATACAAGGCTGCACCCCGCCCCCAATTTGGACTCTCAGACCACATTTCTTTGTTCCTGTATCCTGATTACAGACAAAGACTCAAACAAACAAATCCTGTTACCAAACAGGTCAAGCTCTGGACCCCACAAACTGAGGACATCTTACAGGACTGTTTTGTACTGACGGACTGGGATGTGTTTAAAGCTGCAGCAACTCGGGAAGATTCTTCTGTCAGCATACAGGACTATGTGACTGGGTACATCAGCACTTGTGTTGAAAACATCGTACCCACCAAACAAGTCAGGAAGTTCCCCAATCAGAAGCCCTGGATAAACAGTCAGGTATGGCACATGCTGAGCGCTCGATCTCTTGCATTTAAATTAGGTAATGAGGCAGAGTACAAAGCTGCAAAGTACGGACTGAGGAAAGCCATTACAACGGCCAAGAAACAGTATAGAGAGAAGCTGGACAGTACTGCTGATGCTCACAGACTACAGGACAATCACAAGCACCACTAGTCCCTCAGACAGCTTACCTGATGACCTCAACATCTTCTATGCCCGATTTGAGACCTCCAATGACAACATAGACAGGCACACACACACTGAGTTCAACCAACCCCCCTTCCCCCCTCCTACTATATTATCATCTGCAGTACACAAAGCACTGACGAGGATCAACCCCCGCAAGGCAGCCGGACAAGACAACATTCCTGGAAGGGCCCTCAGAGCTTGTGCTACAGAGCTAGCTGAAGTCCTCACTTCCATTTT
>JAZGTI010012837.1:0-15360 GCA_036877585.1 Botia kubotai
GGCAACCTGGACACTTCACACCCGGAGCAAATTCAAAAATACATGTCTGACCCTGTCTTACTGGTCAGCTGAGAACCACACCACAGCATCTACAGGCGTATATCTGTATTACAACAGACGTCTCAACCTCGAGATGAGTGTTGGTGCCAATCTGAAATGTTTTGAGACTCAGGAAACAGTCGCAGTGAATGATGAACCTCACCAATGACTGTCTGTATGGAACTGTACTGTTTGTACATTAGCTTCAGTCTATTCTGGAGATGATGCATGTACTGTATGTAAAACCCTCCAACAAACATACATTTGAGGTTATGTGTATCTACTGTGTGTGATGTGTTTTTAAACGTACTCATGTTTGATGTTAAACTAGTCAAGACTAGCTATGTCTGTATAAAAATGACGGAAAAATAAATTTTAACTGAGATAAAAGGTGTGACAATCTGCAAATTAGTATATTTTAACTTTTTATTTTACATTTCTTTCAATTTTTTGGTTTTAACTTCTATATCAGAAACAAGTGTTGCTAGAAAATATTTCCCCTGCACACCCAGCACCAATTATGGAAGGTTGAGATGATTAGCTGTGGGTAAGTTGACCCACCCATCCAGGCCCACTGTCATATTTCATGTGAACACATCCTATGCAAGAAGTATCACTTTCATCTGTAAAGAGGAACAGCTCAACGTTTCTGCTCACCAGTTTTTTTAGACTTTGAGTTTGGATAACTGTTGTGCCAAAGCAAATTCATTCAGGCACAAAATTACATCGCATGCATCTTAATGTGCATTCTGTGTATAAACACATGATTTAATTATATTAGCCCTTAAGCATTCCCAACTGGTTTTCCCAACATTCCCATGACAGAGGGGAAAACAGCCCCAAAAAACAGGTAATCCTGCAGAACTTGCTGTTTGTTTTTGATTATTAACCACTACTAGCTCCCTGACTATAGTCTGCCCATTCTAACTAGACGTCCCCCATTGCACGTAACTCATTAAAGTTTTTGCAGCAGTACATAAACCACATCAACTTTACCAGTTAATCCCATTAACCCCACATACATAATCTACCCACACAAACTCTGACTGGTGACAAACTGATGCTTCAGATGGCTTGTAGGATGTTCACTCTGTCCCACACAGTGAAAGCTGAGTGATAGTAATGACAAACGAATGACACGCGGCGTTCATGTAGATGTGTTGCCAGTTTATTTCCTGAAGCTTTACTGCCATCTGATGGTCCAAATCATCAGACTTACAAAACAGGTCCATAACTTCTGGTTTGGGTTACATTTTTAGGTGTTTAGTTTAAGGAAGCTGGTTTAAGAATATTGCTGTTTGTACACTTGCTTCTTGGCTAAAGATAATTTAACATTCAGTTAAATCAAGTGAAACGCTTAAATAACTATCATATATATTTGGCATATCACTGTCATCGATTACGCATTGTAATCCTGAATTCACAACACCACAGTGGACAAAAACAGCAAACTGTGCACACTTTCACGAGAGAAATGTTCAGCCAGACAGTTTAGTAAAAGTAGTTTTCACTTTCCACCACCTTTACTAGTATAATATATAGCGGTAAAATAAGCCAGTCTGGACATTAAGTTTTTGTTCAGAAGCAACGTATTCAAAATGTCTTAAAAGAGCCTGTAAATATATCTCAGAACCTTTACAGTATCAATGTACAGATCACAGTGCAAAGAGCTGATGACAGCATATTTACACTGTAATGGCTTACAGAGAAATATACATATAATACATTCAACATGTAGATTTGTTACAAAATCATGCTCATGACAAATGTTATCATTCCTTCAATGTGATTGCATAGACTTGTACCATTGGATACTGCTGGCGTCCCTTTGCTGGTTTATGACATTACAGTTGGGTCCTGAAACTTCACATGCAGGTATTTAGATACACCAAAGCAAAACTGCTTCATCATATGTATCTTGGGCAGAGTACTAGCATGAACATCTGACAATTATATAATAGAAGAAAAAAGATCCAACAGGTCAAAGGTGAAGTCATTTCTGCGCCACCACACAGAACTGCTGTAGTAACGACTGTTTTCCAAACACTGCCCCAAACCTGCACGAATGTTTTTATATCAAGTTTAATCATGAAAACAAGATATTACACACTGCATATTTGATGAGGGTAAACTGAATATACATGCTTTTCTCTGTAATTTCTCAGACTGAACTCATGGCACAGACATTTGAAATATTCCCTATGCATTAGCGACCAGACAGAGATTCAACAATTATCCCATGTCTTATTCTGAAATACAATTAGGTCATTGTTTTGGGCTAACGTCAAAATTCTCTGCAGAATCATCAGCACATAATATCATCCTCGATCGGTCCGGTTACTCAAATCTCAATCATTCGTAATTCCGTCACATTTATCCAAAACAACTGCAACATTTGTATCTTCAGATTTGTGCTCCACAACTATAAGAATTCAAGAAAATCAACAACTTCATCTTAAACGCTGATTTGAAAAGATTCAAAAACATCTGGAAATGAACATTTGACAGTTTTTGGCATGGTTTAGTGAAAATGACTGAATAATGTATGAAATCCCCCAAAGAATGTGTACTGACGTCAAATAACAACACGTCTTGCTTCAGAAAGTGACACATTAACTGGAAGCTGGAGTTAACAAAAGGAACGCGCTGCTATTTGGAACAATGGGGGCATTGAGGGACCGTTTGTCCACCCCTAGGCCACAGCTGCTAATATATGGTAATCAGACCACATTCTTAAAAGTGAAGTATTTACTCCACAACACTGTGTTTAGTGTTAGCCGTCCCTCGCTGCGTTCCAAAACGCATAAATGATGCTTCTCAGGGCACTTTGAAGGGACCACGACCATGGCAGCTACGTTGCTGATTTATTTCAAGTAGAACTTACCAAAAAATAAATGCTGGAAACAGTCTGTTCTGAATCATGATCACCTTTCACAGGAGATCCAGGTGATGGAACACATATGTGATACATGCATGTGTACATGTGAGGAACATGTGAGGAACATGTGAGGGAAGGAGGCGTCTTCGTAAATAATAAAGAAATTCTAAACATCGGTGGTCAAATTTAGGGTTATATGTTTGGTCAACTTTAAACAGGTTTATAATCATCACCCTTTATTGAGAGATGAACTTATCCAGCCATCTGGAGCCCCTTTACATGGATTAATAGCACACTGTATACATTACTGCAAAACTCTGTTAGATTAAAACTACAAGAAACTTCTAGATTCCCCTTTGACAGATTTTGTTTTACATTACAAAGTGTAATAAAAATATACAACACATGATATAAACATATTCTCAAGTGAATCTAACCGTGATTCCTGAAATACAAAATACATTTTTCGGACATTTCCTGGTCATATATCAACACAAAACAAAAGAAATCATCAAGACACTTTTTTGCATTGTGACATTATTTTCATTACATTTGCCCTTTGATTTCTCATTACAGTAATATGAAAAAATAATTATTGTATGACTATTAAGTCAATCATTGTATTACAATCATTTTTTATTTATTCCAAAATTGCTGTTACATTAATAAAAAGTATAGCAATAAAATCACCTTTGAATTAATAATAACAATTATACATTTTTTAAAATTAAAAAGTAAAACATCTGAATATATATATGAATAAAATGTGGAAGTAAATGTCACAAGACAAAAAATGGCTTTATTTTCTTTTTCATTTGAAAACTAGCCCAACCTTAAAACTAGCCTAACTTTAAAACTAAACTAACCTTCTACTTTGTCTTTTGATTTTGGGATGAAATACGACCAGGACATTTCTTGTGAGGTTTGTGTACTCACTGTACATGTACTGTACATGTACTGTACATGTACTGTACATGTACTGTACATGTACTGTACATGTACTGTACATGTAGGCTTACTTTGCTGCTACAAAGCCCATTATGAAGATTTATCGTCACCAAACACAAGAAATTTAAACGTGTGAAAACCTGAACATGTCACAGAGGAGAAATGGTGAATCTTCATAGCCAGTCGCATTGTTGAATGCAGCCGCATCATTTCCTGTGCTGATAATGTCTCTCATTCATCGCCACTGAGGCCTAGCTGCTCACACAGTCGTCACACACTGCACAGAGCAGCTGAACTGTGCTGAGCTCTGATTCGTCCGGCGCTCACACACGCTGTCTGGAAACAGCTCAGAAGTGTGTTGAACGTCCAGAAAAATGTTTTTGGTGAGATGACCGCATATTTAAATCCACATATCCAAAGACCCCAAGAGTGCTAATCCAGTGTTATTTAGCATCATCATCATTCAAGTAGTCTTGCAAACTCGTACCATCAAGATAGCATCATGTTTCTGATGAATTTCAGTGTGATGATTTGTCATCAATTTATTTTTATTTTTTTGGCAAAGACCGGAGGCGCATCCATCTTCAAGTTCAGAAACACAACACAGAACGCTACATGACTTTTGTGGCAAAAGAGGCTGAGAAACGATCCACAGTGACGAAAACAACCTTCACAAAACATGACTTTCACTCTCTGTCTCACACACACACACACACTCGCACGACCTCATCAATGCAACTATCTTTGTGCTCCACCTCTCAGGTGTACTCCACCTGACCACTCCACGTCTCTGCTAGGCCCAGGTATTCTGGGTTTTCTGCTGTGGGGGTCATGAAGCCATTGGGCTGCCTGTGAGTTGTGCCACCGTTTACTGGCGCTCCAGCGACCGCCTTGGCTTTTGCTGCAATATCATGGTAGTAGGGGTTGTCGAAGGCGGGCGAGATGTTGCCCACAGGCACCAGATATTCCGGGTTCTCCACACTGCGCCCCGCACACAGGCCGTTGATAAGACGCCTCTCACCCACTTTGCGTGGAAGGGTGCTGGGGCGCTCTGACGGCACGTCCTGGTTCACATACTCTGAGATCAAAGCAAATATGTTTTATTATATATTGTTTTGTTATTACATTATTATTATATATATTACATTTGTTATTATATATTATATTGTGCTGTTTGTTTTTTAAACACTACATCAAAAAGCTGTTTGTTAAACACATTCAAAATGACCCTTTGACTTTCAGATGCACATTCCTGGTTTTATTGACGCACTCATTGATGGATATTATTCCAAACAAAAGCGTTTGTTTGAGTAAACCTTAAATCCTTCTTAATTTACTCCTCTGCGACCCTCCGTGTGATTCTGTTACGTACTGCCTACTGCTCACAATTTACTCAGTTCTGCATTCCTCACTTTTTCTCATTGAACGACTGTTTTAATGTAACGTTACAGCTGCGTCAAACACACATTTCACTCACCAGGTTGTGTGTGCGCTCCTCGTGGTAACGTGTGTGACAGGAAAGCCACAGCACCATCGCTCTCCATCTCTCCATCTAGACCATTGAGGACGGTGGGGTCTTTAGAGTAGCGACCAGGACTCGACGGTGGACCGTTTTCTTCCACGTCGCCATCCAGAAACACCGAGTCTGACTGGTCCCCCGCTGAGCGGTATGATGTGCTCCGTACCAGGGAGGGGTATTGGCCTCCTGGCCACATCCCATTGGCCGTTGCACCCATAGGAAGAGTCGGGTACTGACTCTGCCCCAGCATGCTGACAGATGAGTACAAACCCCTCCCGCTCGGCACACCGTCCACCTCTAAGCCTTGATCTGTACTCTGAGGAACAGAAAGAACAAGAAGTTCCATCATTTGTGGAACTGAATGAAGAGACCAGCAGTCAAAACACCAAAAGTGGATCCTTTGTGTACTGATGAGTGGGGCCTATACAGACAGGCATTGTAGTCACGCATGCTCAACACGGGCAAATACAAACATGTGCTCCCTTGTTTTACTCCATCTTTAGTTATTCATGCTATATGTATGTATGTATAATGTTAATGCTAATTCCTCTACTAATACAATATTAATATTATTATATTATTATAGAAACAGTACTGTACTGTTTCTGCGATGGCAAAGCACATTTTAGTGCTGTTCACTGGGGATGTTTTCTGAAGGTGGTACAAGGAAAACTTCCATTTCAGAAGATCGAGGAAAGGTTGATTTCTCATACGATTCCTCGAAACTTCGGTCTGTTTCTCAAGCTGTCGGCTACATAAGACTGTAAATGAAATAATACAGGCGCCTGCCATGGTGCTTTCTGACAGATTTGGATAATAACACTGTTATTAACACTGAATAACACTGTGTAAACATAATCATTCTTCAAAGAAAGAAAGTCATACGAGGTTGAAGAAATGAGGGCGAGTAAACGATGACAATGAAACTCTGTCTAACCCGATGTGAGTGATGCCTGCTGGGTCCATTAGCCCGGCTTTCTCCTTGAGTGTTGAAGAGACCAGGCTGAGGCACCAGATATTCCTCAGCATCCAGGAGTTCCTTCACCTTGCCCCCCTCCTCTGCCAGCAGTGTGCGGAAGAACGCACTGTCCACGGGACTCGACAGACTCATCTGCTCGTCATTCTGCAGGAATCAGAGAAAGATCACCTGAGTATGTCTGTGGTTATGAATAAATCACTGTACGAGGACAACAGGATTGTTATTCCTGTCATAAGTTCATACAGCTGAGAGATTTATACACACACTCACTTGAATGACTACGTAACGCGGGGGGTCACGTGCCATAGCGCTGAAATCAGTTACAAGCTCCTTAAATCGTGGTCGACTGTCTGGATCGATCATCCAACCTGCCAAAGGTGACGTTCACATGATCAAACAGTCACAGACGTAATGTTTTCATAACAGCTGCAGGTTAAGCTGCATATCACAGACAATCACAGACAATCACAGACAATCACAGACAATCACAGACAATCACTCCTCAGTTTGTTCTGAAGAACTGCTTTTGAGGCTTTAACCAAAATACAAGCTTCGCAATTTTGCTTGTAGCTCCTGCAGACAATATATTCAATAAAATAATTTCACTGATGTAAACGACTTTTAAACAACATAATCAAAATCAAATGTGATCGAAAATACACTTGAATTAAATCAGCACACAAATGTCAGCGTTGTCATGATAAAACGGGCACTAACATTTGACCATGATCATGTAGACATCTATGGTACAGATGAGGGGCTGAGGGAGTCTCTCCCCCCCTTCCAGCAGGTCTGGAATGTCCCGTGCTGGTATGAGGTCATAGGGTTTCGCACCAAAGGTCATCAGCTCCCATACAGTCACCCCTGAGACAAAAAGACACGTGCCTCTGGGGTTATTTTAAACCAGACGGTTCACATTTACACAAGAGTAACTGTCACCTCAGGAGAACACTGACCGTAGCTCCACACGTCACTCTGGTGAGTGAACTTCCTGTGTAAGATGGACTCCAGTGCCATCCATTTAATGGGCACCTACACAACACACATACACACATTACACTGCCAGTCAAACGTGTAGAATCACTTTAATGAAATGTCGATCTTAAAACCTTATGATCTGACGCTTAAATGTTTGAATTTAGTTTTGTAGAAATCTTGTAATTTAGCATTTTGAAGCAGTATCACACACATTTCCAGCATGACGGCTGTTTGAAAATTGTGTGCCAGTTCCTTCTATAATACCCAAATTATCATTTCTATAATAAATTCTAAGGCAGCAAATGCTGATAATAAACAAAAAAAGTATTAATAGAAAAACACACACACTCACCTTTCCCCCATCAGCGTGATATTCTGTCTCGTCGATGTCTAGCAGTCTGGCCAAACCAAAGTCTGTAATCTTCACGTGGTTTGGGTTCTTTACCAGAACATTCCGAGCTGCAAGGTCTCTGTGAACCAGCCTCACATCCTCAAGGTAACTCATTCCCTGAGACACAGATATGATGAGTCAGGCGTGACCGTTCACAAGTGCAAACTTGTGAAATATGAAAGCTCTGATTGTCACACAAAGCTTTAGAAAGCTCCAGAGTAAAGCACACTATTCTTATAAATGACATGTCGAATATTTTGATGGTTATTTTTCTATGTTTTGTTTTGGAACTTCTGGTCACGCTATGCTTTTGTTGAATAGAAAAGAGTGACATAAACGTCAGGCTCCTTTGTGTTCCAGAAGTTACACTGATGTAGAACAACACAGAGATAAATAAAGTGTGAAAAAGTTCAGTTACACACGATCTACAACATCTCGCACGTTCCTCGGCCATCAGTGAATGTGACGCGGTAGAAGATGACTTACCTTAGCGATCTGAACACACCAGTTTAGGAGGAATGGAGAGCCGATGTGGTCCATGTTCTCTCTGACGTAGTCCAGCAAACATCCGTATGGCATGAGCTGAGTGACCAGCTGAACCGTGGAGGTGAGACAGATACCCAACAAACGACACACGTGTGGACTGGCCACACCCGCCATCACATACGCCTCCTGTGAACACACACGCATACACAAAACACATGATCCATTATGATCTGCAGTACACTCACACATACATCAAATAAATCTTTCATACTTTATATATACAGTATATATAAAAATTGACTTGTTAACGTGTAAAGTACAATAACACATCAGAGCGTTAACACAATAAGACTCACACAACACTGACAGCAGTACACTGCACACACAAATAAATACAAATGTGTTTAGTAGTGACAGAATGCATCTATTAATTAAAGCATCTATTATTATGGGCTTTTCCAATGACGTTTCTGAAAGGAATATTAATAACAAGAGATTAAAGACGGAAATGAAGAAAAACACTCACGTCCAAGATTTCTTTGTTGGCTTTGGGCGACGTGTTCTCACGCAAAACTTTAATGGCCACTGGAATCTTTACATTCTCCCCATCAGGAGCCCAGAGACCCTGTTGACACCAGAGCAACTCCACTCAAACCAGTACTGTATTTAAATGACACACTTTCTATTCATGATGGTTTCAACTTTAAATATGCTTACAAAGTAACAGGATGATCTGAGCTAGTTTAATGTTTAGCGGTTACAGGTTCGTTGGAACTCCCTTCAGCAACATTAATGATATATTATTGGTGTATTATTGACATCAAATGCCTCCCCTGCAGCATTAATATTAATAACCATTTATGAATGTGTTCCTATGAGCTAACAAAACATTAGGAAAGAGTTTCAACAGGGCTGTGAAATTGCCATGTGTGTTGACTACAGTGTTCAGCCCCTGATGTGTTACACACAAACACTCTCTCGATTAACTTACTCAAGATAAGAGCACATGAATGATTAAACAAATGTTTTAGTGGCGCGAGCTAACAGACCGAAGTGAAAGTAACTCATTAGAAGTTTCAACTGTTCCAAGTTTGCTTTCCCATGCAGGTACAGCATGAGTCATGTCATGACATCATTCTCCTGCAGTAAGTCACGTGACTTATTTCAACACAAGTGACTGGCTGTCAAAATGGAACTAAGCCCCATTAGCAAAATCCTGTGTCTCCAGGGATCAAATGGACAGATGAGAGCTAGCAGTAAGATGAATAGGAATGCTAACAGATCACTTTCTCCAGGTACTATAGAGCTCCTGGTGTGTGCCGTGTATAACCTTGTAGACTGTGCCGAAGGCCCCAGATCCCAGCACTCGCAGTTTTTTCAGCTCTGTCTCTTTAAGGATTCTCATCTGGGCTTTATTAGGCGTTGCTCCACTTGGCGTTAGTGGCTCCACCAGCTGCAGGTTAAATTCAGAAGCCACAGTAGCACAGTTAGCAGTTCTGTGACCGGCTCATGTTCACTACATTCAACGAGGCTGGGAGGACTTGACAGATTGTCTGACTTTTTGCTCCTATAGATGTTTTTCTGACTCTGGTAAGCTGCCTATGTAGACATTTTAAGGCACACTAGCCTCATGACACCCAGGCTCTTGTAAATTATGTTGCCTCCTAAAATAGGTTCTCCTGGCCGGATTATTAATAAATATATTTATAATGCAACAGATACTTCAAAATGATTGATTACCCTAAACATTTATCCAACATGTGTACACTATAAATGATTATACTTGCATCGTGTCATAGCATAGCAACATGTTATCGTCAAGCACTACTGAAATCAACTAGCAGAAGAGTCTTCTGTGTGCTTAGCATGAACACTGCTAACTGTGTGGTGTGCAGGTTTGCGGCTCGTGTACATCATGCAAATTAGTTATGAAGTCATTTAAAAAAAAAGCTCAAAGAACTTTTCTCATGATGTGTCCGTTTAAATCTCACCTCGTGCTCCTGCAGAATTCTCCTCAAGGTCTCTTTCCTCTTCTGCTGTTTCTGTCGTCGCAGGTAAAACACCAGCAGCGCCAGCAAAATGAGGAAGAGAAACAATCCACCGATTGTGATGGCAATTGTTGTTCCGGGCCTGCGTTTTCAACAAGACAATGTGAGCGATGATTTACTGTGCGATCACAGGGTGTGAGGGTGTTGTGGGTGGTTGCTAGGCCGTGAGATGCGGTTGCTAAGTGTTTTTGATGCGTGATGCAATGTAGAAGCTGAGGTTTAATATAAGTAAATGGGGGTTTTGCCCATTGTATTGTAGACAATCATAACGTGTATCTGCAGCACACACAGAGCTTTTGACAGAGGTTTAATACACACGTTTCGAGGTTTGTTCAAATAATTAAGCAAAAGTAAGTGATGCTTGACTTAACAACCGTCACTAATGAATCTGTGTAGGTATCTGCATGTTATACTCTGAGAAAGTATTACCCAGGTTTCTGTTGGATGGGGCACCCGCGATCATCCAGCGGGCACCTGACAGGAAACACAAAACAGGAAATGCTTCATTCATGTTTACGTCAGCTGAAGTGGGAGTGACTCAGCGAGTGACTCACGAGACGGTGCAGTTGGTTTCGCAGGGAAGACAGTGTCCCATGTCATTGTAGTATTTCCACACTGTGTGCTGGTCCTCCTTCACCCCGCTGGGACAGCGCTCAACACACACCTCTCCATCCTGGAAGTGCACGCACTCCTTACACTGATGTGCCCCCTGAACAACACACACACAAAGTTTACACTTCACTGTAAATATAGATTATTATAACAACACATTAACAACACAACACTCTATAACCCCATAACACCAGCCAATCGGACACCACCAACTGTTGCCTGTGGTACAATGGAGCAATGCAGGGAGGGGTGTGTATGTTTAAGTGTCGATTTCAAATATCAGCAGCATTTCTCAGAAATCACTGACTGCACCTTTAAATGTCTGTTCCTCACACAAAGCTTCAGAACATTTGGATTACAGCACATAAATGTATGACATATGTTAATGACATTTTAATCGTGTATTTTGGTCTGTTTTAGAGCTTGACAGAATCAGTCTGTGTTGACTTTCATGAGATGTGAAAGAGCAGTGTGAAGATTCTGTTAAATTGTGTGTGTTGTATTAAATGTGATTTTGCATTCATCTCTTACTGGGCCTGTACAGGAGGCAGAACCATTGACTGGTCGACACTCTGGGTGGCAGGAGATGCAGTCAGAACCATCCACAAACTCCCGCACAGACCTGAGAGGAAGTATTGATTATTCACAACTTCTATAATAACAGCATATGAATTCACATCTATAATCTTACATTACTGTCTTTTTCCATAGACATCAGCATCGTACACTAAGACAACATTAAAGTCATCTGTGTGTTTTAAAAGCACAGAATTCAGGTGAAGAAGGATCTGCATACACAACACTCACCCCTGCAGGACATTACACTGCTCCACACACTCCGTCCCACGCTTATAATTCACACAGGACACACACTGACCGGGTCCTGGGCCCCAGCAGCCCGCCTTGGCACACAGCGGGTCACACACTTTACCCTCAGAAACTACACAGAGAGGAAAGAATCTCCTGATTAATTCCAAACTCCAGCTTATGATGGAACAGTATTTATAATGGGCAACCAAATGTAACCATCATACATCTGGAAAGAAAAACATAATTAAATAATATGAATATTATTAAATCGCTAAATATAAATGTCAATATCATTGTAAATATATATGTAAATATAAATGTCAATATCATTGTAAATATAAATGTGACGTTTTGCTTCGAGGTTGAAATCACACCTCAAAAAACAGTTTACTGATGCGCTGTGATTCTTTTTCAAACAATTCTGGATTAATTCACAAAACATTTAAATGATTAATAATCCTGTTTACTGAAAAAGTATTGCAAGACAAAACAGTGCAAAAAAGGCAAGTGTCATGTAGTGTGCAGCGCTCCCAAAAACACACAGAGGAAGCAGCTGCAGCTGCGCAAACAAACACACACAAGAGCATTCACATCATTTTAACAGCCAAAGAGCACAATTCAGTCTTGTTTAATCAGTCTTATTACAGCCTCCTCACTGCAGCAGCCAATCAGGTGCAAGATCACCTGTAAGTCATATTAATGTTACATTGGTGTTTATGGTTTTGGCAAATCTGTAACTGAAATCAGAAAAATAAATGCAGTTCTGAAGCCAAGTATGAGTACATGAACAAGTGAAGTGGAGGAACCCCATGAAGAGAATGAAGTATGATGAAAGCTACACTGAATCGGCTTGTTCTGGAAGCAGACACAGAAGGTCAACAACAACACATGCCAATAAATCAATGCGTACGAAAGATTCCTGCAACAAACTGAAGACTTGTACGTCTAAACTCTTAACTGCTCTTTTCACAGCCCAGCAGAAGACTAGAACTAGTGATTCATATACAGTATGTGAAACAGATACTGATGCTAATAAACACTGATGGCTGCTGGGCTTTACCGCAGGTCTGTGGGTCCTGGTTGCTGTTGCTGATGAGGTTTGGCCCCTGTGTCGGATGGAGGAGGGAGGTCCAGGGCAGAGAGGAGGTGTAGCACAGTCTGGAGTTATTATGGATCAGAACTAACCCTCCACTGACACTGCGCAGAGAACGCAGCCCCAGAGACTCGATCTGCAGCGACTGAATTCCCAGCGAGAGAACCCCTCTGAAACAAGAAGGAGAAATAAACAAGACCATAGATCTGACATTGTGACTGCTGTGAATGGTTGCTAAGCACTTGTAAAGAATCTGCTGGATGATAGTGAGGGTGCTAGGATGTTCTAGGTGGTTGCTAGGATGCTGCAGCTGGTTGCTAAGGTGTAGCTGCTAATGCATTGCTAAGATTTTTTTTTCAAATGGTTGCTCAGGAATTGCAAGATGGTTTCTAGGCTAACAGAGTCCAACCCCAAATCTTTATGCTACTCTGGTCTCCAGATATGGCTTTGGTCTCTCTTTTACTGTAAGTGTACCACATGTTTTGCCTGTTTTAACATCCAGACAGGGAAAACATTCAAGTCTGTTTGATTTCAAAAGTAATGCCTTCACTCAACAAATGACAGATCAGGTATCACTCACGTCTGCTCCACAAACACAGAGACATTTGACATAGAAAGCTATTAATCTATCAAAACCACATCTGCTTCTGTCACTCTCTCTCAGAGGGTTAAACAGGGGAAAATAAACTACACTTTCATATGTATTAACTAATTACCGTCGTACAACTAAGCACAACAGGGTCACAGTTGGTTTAGTTAGACTTAAAGGGTTAAAAGCAAGGAGAACATGTTTGTATCACGCAGCAGGTGTAAAGGATAATTATTAACCACTATAACTATCAGGAAACAGCAGGTCTGATAAGTCCAGCTAGTCGCCAGACACGCAAGAAAGTGGGTAAACAGTCTAGCCAACAAAGTGACGTGTGTGCGGAGCTGGAAACAGGAAATGTGGGCAGCAAACAATAAAACATTCGATCACCATTTCAAGAGTGATAGAGAACGACATAAACATACTTGTACAGCATTCTTCCTCTGATCACCTTCAAGTTCTCAAAAACACTGAGATCTGGCGAAGAATCTGGCCAGGCGTCAATGTACAGATAACCTGCAGTTCAAACAGAGTGTTAATGCAGAACTGAGCACACAATGAGCTCAGCATGAGCTGTTCTCTTGTGGACTGGTTTTAACCTGTGATCTCCTCAATCGTCTTTAATGTCTCCAGGTGACTACGCTGCAGTCCAGATGAGTTAGTAACTGCATCCCTGTTTGAAGACAACAAGCGATGCATGAAAACATCATGAACAGTAGATGAAATCTCTTACGTTATAGTTCACCCAAAAATTAATCATCTGTATCAGTGTTCAATATCAGTGCTGTCGGTTTATATTGCTGATTTGAAACATGCTTTAATCTGGGGTCTTTGAAGAGAGAGACTTATATGGACCACTTTCATGATAAATGTACATGATGTTTTTTTGTCATTTTGGAGCGTCACAGAACAGTCCATATTTACTTTCATTATTATTTTTCATTTATTTACAGGGTGAAGAGTGTCAGTTCACACGAACAGTTCAGAGCAGCATGCTGAGTAAACTGTGACACAATTGTTTGTTTGTGAAGTGCTTGTGCTTACACTTTAAAAGACTCCGGAAGAAAAGCCAAACTGCCGTAGATCTTCTTACACCCACTGAACAGACCGATGTTGGTGTCATCCACCACCGTCACACCCTGAAGAGTCCCCATGCCTAGCCCGTAACACACTAACACACACACACACACACACACACACACATTAATCTAATCCTGTAAATAACTCTGCTGGTGACCAACCTCAGTGTGCACGAAGAAGTGACAGAGTTACTTTCTAATGACACATTCGGGTTTCACACTGAGAAACAATGTGACGTGTTAAATCTAGCTGCTGTAGTTTCTAGCTGTTTACATTCACATACGTGTGAAGAGTTTCAGGTCTCAAACACACTACGCACCTTTAGGACACTCCCCCTCACACTTTTCACATTTCTGTGTTTCCTGACCGTCCGCTTGGACTGTGATCACTTCCTGATTAGCTTTGGGACAGACCATGGTGCACGCCACCTCCATCGCCAAATAGTTATCTACACACCAGAAAATAAAGCGCATGTATACATAACATGATATCACACTAGATACAGACATGCTAGCTAGTAGAGGGTTTGACGTACGTGGACACTGTTTTACACATGTGGCTCCAAAGCTGAACTTTTTGTCCTTGTTGGGTTTGGACTGGAAGGTGATTGAGTCATAGATGGTGGGTGGGGGGCAATTGTCTTTACATGTCCCACTGTCATTAAAGTGACGACAGGCCTACAGAGTCGAAAACACAACCGCATTCAAATAAAAGATGACCAATCAGGTTTTCCTTCCTGTCAGTTAGAGGTCAGTGGTGTAAATGTGAGACATTTTTACCAAACAATCAGAGTCTCTCGGCCCAGTGCACCCTGCAGCACACTGCACATGACAACAGTCATTGGGTTTCAACCCCTTACAGCGCAAACATCCAGATGAGCAGTACATAGATGTCACTGAAGAGAGAGAGA
>JAZGTI010012838.1:0-15360 GCA_036877585.1 Botia kubotai
GTCGTACTGCTACCTTTGCTAGCAACAGACTTCAAACACACTTTGCAGCGGGGTGTTGTTTGTTGTTCGTCTGACACCGCAAAACCGAACCATTGAACCTTTTTTCGAAATGAGTTCTTCCCTGCTCGCTGCCATATTGTTTGTGTATCTTTAATATGGCAAACGCAAGGGGGGAGGGCTGAGCCCATTCTACGGGAGCTCAGAGGGGAGCGTCTGCATATTACTTGAATGAAAATAAACCGATTTTCATTCAAGCAAATCGATGTAAACTACACATTCGAGTTAATCGATAAAATGGATTTATCGCCCAGCCCTACCTAGTGCATTATGGGAAAGGGCTAAAACAACTAGAATGGCCCCATCTAGGACCCCAATAAACGCCATCTAGGACATCTGATAGGTGCTGAATAACCTATATCAGTACAATAACGCAATATCACAGAGAGCAACAACAGTCTACATTTCACATTTGTTTACTTAATATTGTTTGCTTTCCAAATATATTATTTAAAAGTATGTTTAGTTCTATTACTGCTGCCTCTCCTATGCTAACAGTCTAAACCAGGGTCAAGTGGTGAAACCTCACAATGTTTTGCTCTGGTATTAGAACAGAAGTGAAACCAAACCAGAACTCAAAACCTGACTGGAGGGCTTTCACGCATACAATCTGAAAATGAGTGTAACCTATTGGTTGATGCACTCAACATTCCTTATCTGCCCACGGCTTGCATAATTAAGTTCTGCCCGTAAAGACACTGCCATCTCAATTGCTGACCCGAATACATTTGATGACGCTGACCTTTCGTCACAGGTCTAGACTGCTTAAAGCATAGGATCAACAGTACAGATTTTAGGGTGGTTGTGACACCAACTGCAAAGGGATCAAGGTAGCACTAAGTGTGACGGGGCGTGTGCGGGCAAACAGAAGTGCAGGAAGAGGCCACATGCAGGGCGTAGTTAACACTTTAAAAAAGTTAAAATAAACTAACAAATCTGTTCAAAGTGCTAAAAAGCTTGTGAAAAAGTTAACCACACATCAAATAGTAGATTAAAAACATACATCAGGCAGGAAAAGGAGCACCTTGCCACCTAGGTGTGTAGAAGACCACAGATGCTGAAATGACTTTGCTACAAAGATAGACTCAAGGAACAACCTACGAGGACTGCATGCAACTACTGCTTAAAAATGAAAGAGATTTATAAAAAATTAAATAAAAAATTACATACAAAACATATCTTATAAATATATAAAATTATATATATATTACCTAAAAAATTAATAATGCTGTTGACAAATATGCTTAAAACGACACACAATCACAAGAGGTTCTATTATGTGGGATTAGTGGCTCATGATGAACTTGTTCTCTGCTGTGTTGAATTAATCACATGACCAGCTAAATACCACTCCCTACATCTATATATCATAACCGTATTATGATCGCGGAATAAATTAATTAAGTCAAAAATAAATTTGCAAATGGGGTTGTTCTACAACAGCTTCAATAACTTTAAACTTCTGCATGGCCCATCATATCAGTATAACAACATCAGTATAACAACATCAGACCAGCACCACTGTATTATCAGTTGTACAAGATGACAGTAGAGTGTCTCTACTAAACAATACTTACTAAACATTTTATTTGAAGACTCTTTATTTTGCCATCAAGTACGTAGCATAATAATTAAAAAAATAATACTGGCATAATACATGAAACATAATAATTGTGGCCTTTTATAAACCTATGGACTTTACCTCATGTCTGAGATCTGCTATTTGGTCCTTGAGGTCTTGGATGTATTGGCTGGAGTCAGTGTTGTTTAGCTGGCCCTGCACCTTTCCTTCCTCTTTCTAAATGAAAGAAAACAGAAGTTTTATGACATTCATTTTAATAACATGTCGGTTTTATATCACAGCCACATACATCAATTCATCCATTATAAAAATATGCCAGCAGCATTCTCTTAAGAAGAAGTATGAGTCAAAAGCCTGTTGGGAGTGAAAGTAATACATTATGTTTTGGTGTCGGCCATATTGGTTTACATGCAAGTGAACATAGACAGTATGATACAGATTGTGAGGCTTTTAATGCAACTGTGTTTTTCAGTGCTGCTAAATGCCCGGGGGAGCTGTGGTATCGAATAGATATGCATATACGTTACATGGCTTGTTTACCCTCTGCATTCACACCTGTTAAAGAGGGAATTAAAACATATACTACAGAAATGAGGAAAAAGCTGTTTTCCTGTGTATCAGTACAGTTACGGCAAGCCACACAGGATGGAGAGAGGAGTAAGAAATGGGGAAGAGGTGCAGAAAGGGGTGTGTTATGGAGGTAAAGAGGTGAGATAAACAAACACACCCACCAAACAGGGAAGGGTGTTTTCGGTTTTTGTGGTCTGCGTTATAAGGCGCATGCAACGCTCTGATAGGCCGAGGATGAGGATAGTGAGGTGTGGAAAAGTGTTTTTCCAAGAATTTGTCTTTTTCTTGAGGTTTCTCCCCCCACCCTCACAGTGTTGTGATAAGGTAAAGGCAGTTAGCAGACTTCCTTACACTCAGCTGTAGTAGATCAGCAGGTGGCAGGCTGCCGCTAGGGACATTAAACAACTGAGTGATGGCTTCCTCACTTTAATAACCCCCACCCCAGTACCACTTATTGGGGTAGTTGATAAGGACCCATAAAGAAGACGACTGGTTGTTCCACAAATCCAACTCCAGTGTAGATAATTTAGACCTAGATCTTGGTTATTATGAAATGTATGCTGTTATCCAGTAATTCATGTAAAGAGGTGCTAAAAATTTATAAGGTGACAAGAACTGTCGTGGTTCTCCAAAAATATTTAAAATGCAGTAAGTCTGACAACTTTTCCAAGCACTTTAAGCATAAGAGGAAAATAGTGATCACAACGTAAAAAGTTTATATCCTGTAAAGTCAAGTTACTAATATTCTTTAGCCCATTTGCTTTAAACAA
The DNA here is from genome assembly GCA_036877585.1 of Botia kubotai. Lineage (NCBI taxonomy): Eukaryota > Metazoa > Chordata > Actinopteri > Cypriniformes > Botiidae > Botia > Botia kubotai. The sequence continues at coordinate 2,980 of JAZGTI010012838.1, forward strand.
AGAAAATGTTTCTTACTGTTATCTAATGAAATAAAGAAATCTAACATAAGTCTTAAAAAAAAAACTACACTCTTGCAAAGCTAAAACACACTGTAGAATACGGTCTTCAAATTATGATTAGAGCAGAGTATAACCACTGTTTGTTTGGTCCAAATAATTCAGTTAACAGCAATTTTATGATGTTTTCACAACCAACAAGTAAACAGCATAACCGTTGTACACAAAAGCAGAACAACTGAGCCACAATGACTCGATCAAATCTTAATGCTGATGTACTTTAAGAAGTATTCGAGTTTAACTGTTTGACTGATTCAGGGGAAAATTCTTTGTTAAATTGAGCAATTCTTATCTGATAAAACCAACTCTATTGTGTCATTAGTCTGTTTTATAATTTAATACATGCAAAACAAAAAAATATATACTCTTGCTGTTAACCTAGAATTCAACAGTGACCTTTGCAGCTCATAAATAGACAAAAAACATAAATAGAAAAAAAACATTTAACAGAGGCTTTCTGTGATATTTAAATCAGTTAAATGCTTAAGGACATTTTTGTTGTTCTATATTTGGTTGGCATGGTAACAAACACTGTCGCTGCAGCACGGCTTGCGCTTATGATTTGAAACTCTTACAACTCTTAAATGTCACTGTTCTGTCACCATAGTACTGTGATTTCTCTTTTAATGCACTCTTTGTTCACCAGCATGCATTTATTTCATGAGCATGTGCTAAGCTAAATCTCTGTTACAATCAATTATATAAATGCAGAGCAGCAAAGCAAAATGCTTTGATTATAGCTCAATTTGTTTCTTAGCCTGATAGGAAGTGGTTTCTCATCTGGTGATGAAGATAGCTAAGCTGCGGTCCCCACGGACCATGCAAGCAGCCGTTTCAGCCTTGAGCTCAGCTAGGTGTTAAAACAAAAAACCCACTTCACTTTGTCTTAGTTAGGCAAGAGATCACAACAATAAGAGGCAACGTTGATGCTATGCATAGTTTATTTGGTCTTACCTACATGTAGCTTAAAATAACTATTAACAGACTTGGGCCTGGTGCCTTGTGTGGGTGTTCTGAAAGGTGTCTACATCTCCTGTGTGCTGGGGAGTTGTGTTAGTGTGTTGGCGTTTGGGTGTTTGGTGTCAGACAGACCTGTAGGTTCACTTTAAAGTGGATCTTTCCAGTGAAAAAAACACACAGTAACACACATACAAACACAGGTGACTCATATACAGTCCAGAAAATTAAGTCTGTGTTGACGTCATGGTGTTATATTTTCCAGTGATGGGATGTCAAGTTAAGAGTGGGCGAAAGGTGAGCAAATATAGAGGTTTGTCGGTAAGTGTGATACAGGAACAGATTCTACAAGTTGTTTGTTCGTAATGAATTACAGCAATTAGTCAAATCAATTAAAATGTTTGATGACAATTCATTGAGTTTTTCTTGGTTAACATGTCAACACATTAACACACGTCTTTTAATGGAAAGAAAACGGAGTAATATGTACTTAGTGGGAAAATTGCATGTTAAGAGGGTTAGAATACACTCATCAGAACTTGAGCAGAATTAATGCAACAATGCTCTATATTCATCTCACACGAAAACACACTAGAAATACTAACGTGGAAATGCATGTTCAATAATTCAATAATAAAAAACAACTTGCTACACAGTTTAAGTAATCTTCCATGTAACAACCATTTGCTGATGGCTTGCAAATCATTCACTGGTATTCACATGACTTGATTAATGTAACTTTTTTTAGGTGACTTTGCAACCAGTGGGCGACTGAGTTGCAATGTATGGTAAAATTTTATCATCAAAGAATGCATTGATTACTTTTGTTAAACATCTATTTTGTGATTGATTTATGAATAAATGATAAAAATGTCTCTCAAATTGCTGAGAGCATGCCACTCTGGACATTTGTGTGCATACATTTTTAACTGTCTTAGTTCCAATCAAATGTTCCAACACATTATTATAATTCACACATTGTTATAAATCACAGAATGATAAATCATAACACAAAACTTACAAGTTATATTGTCAAACTAATCAAATGTTGCTGAACAAACAAATGCTTATGGCCTATGGATCAAGAGTTTATCTCTCTCATTCTTTCTCCCCTTCATCGAAAATGCCAATAGCAATAAAAGTGAAACATAGCATGGTGAGCCAGATCTGTTGCCCACAGCCCTCAGGGTAAAAACCATGTAGGTAGCCAAAACCACAGAACCACAGCTAAGATCTGCACTGGGAGGAGCAAGCACATCTAATCTGATATACAGCAAACTGATGCAATTTAAGCACAGTCACATATGTTCACCCAAATGTTTAGAGAGCTAGAAAATCTGCTAAATGTCATAGAGGACGAGACAGCACAGAATGTTCAACATCAGCAAACTTCAGAGGCAGGTAAAAGAAAACGCTGAAGAGAAAAACTTAAGACACAAATGAACACTCTAAAAAAAAAGGTGAGATTTAGTTTCGAACACAAAAACCCCGTCTTGTATCTGTCTCAGGAAGGAAAGACAGATACCTCACACTGATATAAAATGCCACTTATGACTTACTGAGCTAATCTTTAAAATAATTTCTGTCTTCCTTCATAACACTTTTAGACAGCAGTGTTTCCTCCAAACAGATTAGACACACATACAGACACACACAACTTTCAGCCAGTTCTTACTAATAAATTCATTCCCACAAATCAAAACAGAGCAGCGTTTCAATCACAGCTTGACACACATTTACCGTAATGTTTTACGCTGCGGGAATTTCATGTCAATTAGTTCACTTACTGTAACTATCATGCATATAGGTTACCAACACCTGTTACAATTTCATTTATATCTTAAAGACAAGAAATCTATATTTTTTACATTTTCACATTATCTAACAAACCAGGATAAGAATAATAGCAAAACAATTGTCACTAAGAAACTGCTACATTGTTTCTTAGGCAACTAATATACATAAAATTATACATATAATTGCATAAACGTAGCAGCACACCATCTTAAATTAATACCTGCATTCTCAGCAGTAAATGCATTTTCCTCGCCACTGCGTCAGTTCACTGCCAGACTGTTTTCACACAGAACACAGTTCACAAAGAATCCCTGAGTCAACCCCCTATTTACAGTACAGAGTTTAAATATTTCTCACAACAAGAACTACACTATGTGGGTAAATGCATCATAAAGAGAAATCTATGACTGCAGCCAAATGTAAATGGTAATCATACCATGGGTGTTCTAGGAGCTGAGACAGCTACGAACAGTAATATAAACAGCTGTGCTATGGAGAGTCTGTGTTCTGTTGGTTTGGACTGATGGTGATGTGCTATTCTGGGGTGTAAAGCGGCTGTGCTCATCTGGAATTGAACGCAGATTTCTTGTGCTGTGTTATGCTCAGGTGTGCAGATCCCACTTATGTGGACTGAGCTAATAGACTGTGTTGTGTTGGGTTGTGGTAAGATTTGGCAGATAAACTGTTGTATTGTGGTGAAACTGTGCTCTGCTGGATTGGACTGATAAACTGTCATTTTGGGCTGTGGTAAGACTGTGCAGTGCTGGTTTTTTTGTACCTGAATTTCAAGTTCAGAGATCTGCTGTTGAAGTTCAGCCATGGCAGCTATATTGTCAGCTTCCCTCAATCTCACTGCCATCACCTCTTCTTTATTCTGTTTGTGTGGGAGAAAAAGGGAAGTACTTTCAAGAGGGACATTTGAAACACAAATATATTTCCAGCTTTTTATAAAATCACAAACATAAAAGTACAAATGCACCTAGTATTTAATACTCCTTTCTTAATTAGGAGCCCGAAAACAGGAACTTCTACACCCTATGTCAAGCCAAGTCATAAATGAGGAACTTTAACTAAATGATACTGAAATGGGTCAAATACAATTTGAATTCTAATGCGAGAGGCACATTTTGTTGTTTAGGCTTGTGTTGAGTGTTTAAAAAAACTGGAATACCTTAAAACATTTTAAAACAAATAGACTAAAAAAAAACTAATATGTTTAAGAAATCAGACTGCTACCAGATCTGTTCGGGTAACGTTTTTATTTTGGCACCAAGGTCTGGGGGAGATTGTGACTGCTTATTTGATGCAAATGCACCTCACCTTGCATTCTATTTCAGCCTGTTTCCGTTTTGCCTCCTGCAGCTCTGCATTTATAATCTTGTTCTGGTTGGTCAAAATCTGCAGTTGCTCTTGTAGGTTCCGTGCCTCTTGTTCCGCTCGGCGCAGCTGATTACCGTGTATGTGATTCTGCATTTGTGCAAAGGAAACATATGGTAGAAACACAACCAGTAACTTGTGTATCCAACAAAAAACACAGTCCTGTCCCTACAAAAGGTTATCACACTATGTATCATTTGCAGCAGACATTTAATATCCGTAAGTGGACTGAAAACTGCAGCAATAAAACCCATAAAAGCATAAACAGAGCCAATCATGAGGATGTGCTCATCCACCTTTATCACTTTGTCTCCCTCTACTGGCCAAAAAAAGGAGGTTATAAAACCCAAAAACAAATATCTTTAGTAGTCTCAGCCTCAGGCAGCATGCCTAAAGACCCTTCAGGAACTGTCTGATGCATATTGGTAATGATTTACCAGATTTGATTGGTTGATTTTACCATAGCACTATCCAGTCTTACTGGGGGCTTTGACTTGGGTGTGTGAGCACATCTGAGTGAAGTGTGATGAGACCTGGGTCTCCAGCTCCAGCATCCTCTGTCTGGTCTCTCTGAGCTCGGCCTGTGCCTCTGCCTCCCTGAGCCTTACGCTCATCAGTTCATCCTGCAGTTCGCTTACTGCATTCTTCCGTGGGCTATCTTTCCAGCGACCCGTCGTGCGTGCCAGATGTCTCTGCACACAAACCAAACCCAAATTCTTAAACATCTGTGAGAGACAGCATGGTTGCAATAGTGAATGGATTTTTTACACGTATTTACCTGCCAGTGCTCCTCCAGGTCTCTGACCCGCTGCTTGAGCTCCTTAAGACCTGTTTGAGCCTCTGCCTCCCTCAGTTTTACACCAATTAGCTCCTCCTGTAGACGTACTACATTATTCTCATCTGGCAGTGATGCATTTCTCTGAAACGGAAACAAATATATTCGATGACATAAGAGAGTACAATCAGAAACTCCTTTGAGGTGTTGGTGCCAGCACCAGCCCATAAAATCTTGTTAGTGGGTTTTACCTTCTCCATGTCAAGGATCTTGTCCTGCATCTCTTTAAGTGCACACTGGGACTCAGCTTCCTTTAGCCTAGCTTGCACCAGTTCTCTCTCCAACTGCAGAATGAACTCCTCAGAGTAACGTGTGTTCATTTTCTAGATTAAGAATCCAAAGAATACTGTAAATCAAAAAGCAGTACAAACTCAACCAGACATTTTACATATGTGTCACACTATGGCTATAATTGCCAATAATACAACAAGGCATTTCATCCGATCTTCAGATTTACCCAAAAAACTGCAGCAAAAAAGGTGTTACCTGCTCAAATGCTTAGGGTTTTATCAACAGCCACATTAAATCATAATGAGATCACAACACAGCGCTATGTAAAACAGCACTTTCCCCACTGCAGAAAACACATTATCTGCTTTCTCTCGGTGTCAAACATGTGCACATTAATAATTCATGAGTCATATTCTGCCATTCTGTTGACAGTGTAGAATGAGAGTGTAGATCTACCAAACACTTACATATACATGAGCACACTTAGCATAACTTGACCTCTGCTGTTCTGCTCTGCAGTCATGCATGTACAGAGCTTCATTACAAGAGCTGCCAATCCCAGCTCTGTGGTGGCAGAGATTTTGTTGCTAGGCAACACAGAAACCATTAAGTACGACAACTGTTCTGTGTTCGACGAGCACGCTCTGAGCAGGTCTCTCATCCAAAATGGGCGTTATCTACGAACGATCCTTACCGCATAGGGTTGCTGTTGTAGTTGTCGGATGGTGTTTTGCGCCTGCTCCAGCTGTGCGCTGGTCTCTTCATTGTGTTGTTTGACTGTGGCTAATTCCCGCTTGACCAGATAGTTCTCCTCCGCCTCTTGGGCTCGTGTCACTTGACCCTGACGTGACCATTTACGGATGAGGGGTGACCGCAGAAATAGAATTGGTGGAAACGGACGCATGGATGGGAAAGAAATGATTTCTGGATCTCAAGCTCTGTTTTGGCAACATGCTGTTAGCAGTTTTAGCCTTTTAGTTTAGCACTGAAAATTTATTTGGCTATTAAAGTGGGATTATTGCACTATTTCACCAATGATCAGAATTGCAGCCCAGAAATAGTAAGCAAAGTGTTGCCTTTTCACAGAAGTCAAAATCTGCTTTATTTCCCTCTTGACTGTGAGCCCCTTAGCTTAGGTGTGAAACAAATCAAATTAAGAAAATAAAGCAAAGCTAAAGATAGAACTGGTGGGTTCCTAAAGGGAAAGACAGATTGAAAAGGTGGAGAAGAGAGTGAAAATTGTACCTGAATCAATCTATCTGCTAAGGAGGCACTTTCCTAAAAACAAAGAAAATCCATAAAGGAAAAGCAAAGAGAAGATAGAGAAGAGAGGATATTACAATGCAGAACAAAACAACAAGGCTGATTTGAAAGAAAACAGTGTTCTTTTTCATACCCCTATTTGAAAACAATCTAATGAACATCAAATGTATATATCAGTAGAATTACAAATGGAGCTTTGAGGTGGAGTGGGGTAGAAAAGGAACATGGTTTGAACATGGTGGTCATGATGTGACTATGGAAACAATGACAGAAAGATAACAAAGCAAGATTGTGGCACCACAACAAGGTGAAAAAGTTTTAAAGGAAGCCAAGCAGAGGACAGTTTAAGCACAAGCAAGTTAAAAATAAACCGAAGGTGTGTATTTGTGTGTCTGATGTGTTTGTGTGATGGGTTTTTGTGACAAACACAAAGAGTCAGCCCTGGGTTATAAACCAGTTTTTATCTATTTTAGATGTTAGAGTTAGTGCTTCATTTAAACACAAAAGTTCCATGCTGGGAGGTGATGGAAGCCAAGTAGAGGTGGTTTACAAGCGACGTGCTGTTTTTGTAACTGACCTGTGCCAATGGCTCATTTCCCTTTTCATGCATGACACAAACAAGCCATAACAAGCAATGGTATATTCCAACATGCAGCATCACAGGGTTTTATGGCCAAGGCTCAAGAACAGCCTGTTAGGTAACCACATGATGTAGTGATGAAGTATTTCATATCCTTGTGCTCACCCAAAGAATGAATGGGCAATTATTGTTATTCTTGTTACCTCTGTTTACTTACCAGCTTCGTAGAACACAATAACAATAAACAGTAAATGTCAGACAGGTTTTTCAATGACATGCATGCCGACAGGCGGTTATGGTACACCCTGTCGGGTGTGCGTGCAATTGTTATTGGTGACACCAGACGTTGCAATAATTGACAGAAGACACAAGGAGATGAATCATGGACCAATTCAAGATACCCAAATGTGAGAAGACATGGTGGTGAATGGATGTGTTTGGTAGGAAATTATTAGACTGACAGATCTAGACTGTGGTCACTTACTTTCTCCAAAGTATCTATTCGCTGCTTTAGGAGTCTGTTCTCTGTGCGCAGTCTCTGTAACAAAGGGTTGACATAAACATGTGAAGTTCAATATTAATAAGAGATAATTATGCCCTGTAAATTTATATAAATAAATACAACAATACTAAAAGGAGAAAAGAGCTTTAGAAATATTTATTTGGAGAGGCATCAGATAAGTTAGTGGGGCCTGTCGCACCTTGATCTCCACCTGTTCCTCCATCTCCTTGGTTTTGATTGTAGTGTATTCCTTTTCCAATCTGGAAAAAGGCAATTAAACGGTTTAGCAATCAGGTCTATAAACACACTACACAAAAAAAAAAATCACTTTAGTTAACTCACTTTTTCATTTTCTTGGCATTGTATTTGACTTGATAAGCAGCCTGGATGACTTTGTCTGGTCCACTATCTAGTTGGTGAGGAATAACCTTCTGAAAGTGCTGCAATATTAAAACTGAGAATTATTATTCTATTACATATTTTAATGCGTGTCACAGAGGAAAAATGTTAGGGTTATTTGTCTGAATTATTTTCAAAAAAGTTATTACTTATTTAAAATTACTTATTGTACTTATAGTGAATCTTATGGACATTTAGCATAAGACATTTTTGTGTATTTAAGAACCCTCATATCCAATTATTAGTAAGATTAGTGCGATTTTGCAGAGTTATATTTGGCCTGTCAAATAGCTTAACTGCAAATCTATACATCCTATACGTTTGTGTACACCTTAGACTCTAACTTCAATGTTTAAGTATATTGTTATATTGTTGAGAAAAAAAATCATATTTATAAATACAACACCTGCAACATCCCCTCCATGTCCAACTGCATAAGTTCGGCCTGATTCATCTGCAGGATGGCCATCCCCACACGAAACACTATTTCTAAGCCCTGTGAAGACACCTACTGGTGAAAACTAGTTTCAAAATGTATCTGCAGTAGCATTATAGATCCAACAGACGGCAGTCACAGACCATTACAATACACAGGCACACTGTTTTCAGTTTGCATGCAAAACATGCGAGTATATGTATTAAAGCAAGTGGAGACTATAGGTGTGTGTGTGTTGTGTGAAAGAGAGAGAGAGAAATGAGAGACAAATTCTTACCTCACACATGAATATATCAAAGATCCTGGTGGCAACAGGAAGAGGAAACGAGGTAAGAAAGATGGTAAGGAACCAGGATGAAGCATACATGGAAGTGTGGAAACTCTGAGCCTGGAAGTGTACATGGAGCTCTGGGAGCTGCTCCTGAAGAGGAAGATCAAAACAGACAATGGGAACTAATACACTGCAATTTTATCTGCGTTGATTTGGAGCCATGTGCTAAACTTAGGAAGACTGTCATTGTAATCTTACTAAACACATTAATGAAGAACCAATTAAAAGTTTGAATGATAGACAGTCACTGACCTGAATCATGAATTCAAATTGATACATGCAAAGGCCCAGTTCAGCCATACTAGGTTTAAAGAGCTCTCTGAGCCTGTAGTCCTGCATCAGTTTCACAAACACACAGAAGGCCTCCTCTTCTGGCATCTAGGTGAAAATGACATTTATACACCACAATCACAGACTTGAAAAATAATGCTAAGATACAGAAATTGAAAAATTAAACATTCATCAGACATGACAGCTCTATCATTATTTTATTATTTAAAAAGGTGCCTCACAACACAGCTTATTAAAAATCCCTAGCGGTTTATATTGTTTTTGTGTTTATACCTGCATTAGAAGAAGGCCAACAATGAAAGCACTTCCCTGACAGTAGCCCACCTCTCTATCAACCAGAGAATAAGCCTGAAAAACAAGACGCGTCTGGTGAATGTGATGCTGAGCTCAGTTATATATCAAGTCTGGGCTAAGAGCAGAGTCAGCTCTGTTATTCCTTTAGACAAGCCTGTGAGCTACTCATTCAGCCTGTAAAACAACTCCCTGTGATGCATGTTTAGGTATATATATTACAATAACATTGAAAAAAAAATAACTTGGTGTTTAGTATGACTCAAAACCCTAATGAGAGACTATTGATAATATTCTTGTTTATACTGGATCTCCATGATCTTGGAAATGTAAATAAAACAAAACAGCATTTATCATTCTAAATACAGCCTTATATTTGTGTTCAAATAACAGTATGCTGTAACATGTTAAATGTTCCATCCTCTTTATTTAATGTTTCAGGTATTTAAGCTTGAATGAGCCACGGGAAACCACAAAACAAATAAATGTTGCCGTGAAGAAAGCTGCTGATTGACCTTTCAAGACCTAACAACAACAAATATAAGAGATATGTACCCATAAAGCCGGGGACACATTTAACAATTTTTAGGCTGATTACGAAAGTAATTTGGTTGTGATAACTAATTGTGCCAAGACTGATCTAGCTGAGCTCGGTTATTTACAATCCGCATATAACATGTAGTGTGTAATGTCTAAATATTGTAGTCTTAGAATTTAAGAGGCAGTCATTGGCAATCGTCCTAACAATGAAGAAGACGTGTTTTTACGTGTTTAATATTTGTGACTAGTGCCTGCGATCGATGATGTCACTGCTGCCCTGGAATGTCCAGAATGTCTAGTCGTTAAGTGTGTTGTGTAGTGAACTGACTCAGTCATTAGGTTTGTGCTTCTCTTTGACTGTCAAAGACTAGAATCTGCTCCGATTGATTGGAACATGTTTAAATGTGTTGAGTGCAGCCTCAGAATGTTTTAGCTTGTCGTTAAATGTGTCCCTGGCTTAACCTGACAGTGTTTTAGGATAATTACTGTTACGCCACTTGATATTTAGTTATTAAACTGATCATTTCTCCAGATGCTACCTACCTTCATAACATTAAAGAGCACCTCTTGTCCCAGACTGTCCTTCTCCTTAAAAAACTCATGCTCGGGGTATGTCCGGGCAATGTCCCTGCGGATGAGTTTTTCACAAGGCGAGGTCATCTTCAGCAGCTCAGAATACTGTTCCTTTATGGGCAGATTCTGGGCATTGCACAAAAGCTGCCACACTATCGCTCGGAAGTGATGCGGGATGCCTTTCCTAACCAAATCCTAAAAACAAACATAAACCACTGATATAAATATTACCACTGAAAGCCATGACAAAAAGTCCAGCATCAACATTTTTCAAAGATTTCTCATTTTCACAGATAAAAAGGAAGTCAAAGAGGTCTGGAATGGCAAAGTAAATAATGCTGGAATATTTATATTTTGGCTGATCTATTTCTTTAGGAGCAGGGATTCAATACAATAAATGTTTATTTAAAGGATTACACCTCAATTACAGAAGGTTCAAAGTTTGTAATCTAATGTTTTCCCAAAAGAACAGGATAACACAATTATATGCTGTTAAATATAACCTTGTCAGAGACTTCCATCGCGTAGCTCAGTGTTTTCTAAGAGAATTATATTTGACATGATTAAGCTGTTTCCAGCGCTCCTCTGCTCAGCAGAACATTGGCTCAGACTGCTGACTTCCACAGCTGGTCATTCCAGTAGGGGTCCGAGTCAAGAGTCTACCTACACACTATTTCAGTACTGCGGTTCTTCAAGAGCACTCTGTTGTGTGCTAGAATTGCCTTTGTTAAAACACAAGCCTTTACAAAAGCCTTCTGTCGCTGCTTGGCTAGAAGACAATCCCCCCCCACCCCACCCCCACCCCACACACACACACACACACACACACACAGCAACACATGCAACATACACACATTTTGCACACTTTGTCTGACTAAACACACTGTATTTTAGTGCCAAGTTCTATGAAATTTGCATAAGCAGGTGCTGGTAATATAATGCTATAGTGGAGGTTTTCATCATTTTCTCTTTTCCCATCATTCCTTAAGAACGGGATATGCTAAACAGTGCAGAATAATACATTTCGAGAACATTCAAGAAGGCCTAAGCCTCCATGTAAGCAGAACATTTTTTGTAGATGGAAAAAGGCTGATAGTGGAGTTTAGCTTGCAAATACTGTAAAATCTTTTTAAAAGGGACCATAACATACTTGGTTTGGTTTTTACGTGTTTGTTTTGACTATGGAAGTTTTGAGTTCTGATAATGACTTTGTTTTCTCATTAAAGATTTCTCATTACATTACACTTAATGTTCGCACAGAACTAATAGCACCTCAAATAATATTCATACTATTTCTTCAGCTGGTTTGTGTTAATTGTTGGCTGCAAATAACAGACTTCAAATTTGAAAATTTCTGAACCTTATTATCCATAACACATGCTTGGCTCACAATTAAGCTGTGTAAACTATGCCTCGCATACCACAAGGTTTTATTTACAAACCCAGTAGCTTAAGTAAGTCACTCACATGTTTACATTAGGCTTTTATAACCCTCTCTGCCCCAGTGTTGCACTACAGTGTAACTGCAATACGTCTGTATACTTGTGCTTTATGTTTGACGTTGCTGCAGCTTTGTTCTAAATTGACCCCATAAGGATCAATAAAATGTGCTCTCTTCTTATTATATACTGTAACTGCATGATAGCTATTAATATATGCCATGAATCTGATTTGTACACAGTGCTACAATCTATCTTCTTACCTTCAGCTGTTTTTCATTCTTTTTACGAACATCTTCCCACTCGTTGACGATTCGTCCCCACATAATCCATGAATCCTCTTCCAAGTGTGATAAATTGGAGGAGGCTGATGAACTGGACACCAACGAGGAGCCACTGTTCCTCCGAGAGCCATTTACAGAGCGTAAAGACTTACTGTCTGTCTCCAACAACCTGGAAAGAAAACCATATAAAGTCGTTAT